>JAOWBL010000020.1:15406343-15423112 GCA_028564865.1 Zenarchopterus dispar | reverse complement strand
ATATGTAGGATGAACCCCTGACTTACTGGGAGCATACCAGAGGGTACTGCATGGTGCTACAGATTGCCATGCCAGACGTTTTAGTTCAGCGTGTCTCTCACTCAGTACAAGTCACCGACACTGGATCCGGCAAGCAGCCTCAAACCATCATGCTTCCTTCACCACAGTTGACAGCTGATGTCACAGTTATGTATAATTCTGAAATGGACATTATTTTTCAGTTTTGGGTAACCTTCCCCTTCTTTATTTAGCTTTAGTAGTTCAGCACTTAACTTTGCACCATGTGAATCTGTTAATTGGACTTGAACAGCTTAAAATTCAATAAAAACCTGTAAAAATTTGGGTGTTCTAAAACTTTTGACAGGTAGTGTGTGTGTGTGTGTGTGTGTGTGTATTTACAGAGGGAGAGACAGAAAGAGAGAGACAAAGAGAGAGAGAGAGAGAATGAGACTACTGTAGCCCATAATAGCAAATTTCAAAGGATTCCTTTAAGATAGGAACAAATGATCTGCTGTGGCAAACCCTTTAGGGAAAAATAATAAGAAGAAAGGATGTACTATTCAGCTTGTTAAGAGTTGAAGCTAAACCAGTCTTTTGAAATTAATCTAGTAAAACGGATGTAGAGGTCCTCCTCTTGCTCTTCTAAGCCGTCTTGATTTGGACTCAATGTAATTGGGCTTTAATTGAAATTATTTTCTTTACAAAGCTTGATGAAATAGCTTTTACAGTGCACAGATTCACCGAGTAGAGCCTGCTTCAAGTGTGATTATCAGCATTCACAGTTTGCTTGTTCATTGACCAATGAAAACGGACTGCCTTCAGCAAAATAATACTTGCTTAGTTGTAGATAAAATCCTAAATAAATATGCAAATGCCTTCCCAAATGTTGCTGGGCAGCAGGTAACATACCTATGAAAGTAAAAATGTTGTGTTATTTAAAGATACTTGTGAGTCCAACCGTTCTGTTTGTATGAGTGCTTTATTCAGTCGCTGATGTCACCTTATACACGTCTCTCAGGCACTCCCCATGAATTGTCACATCTCTATGAGATCATCACAAGAGGCACTTGCAGTTCTTTAACACATTCAACATAACACAATGTCATAACACCACATCTCCCCTTTCTAGAGTCAATGTGTAGACTGCCACTGATTCCAATGACTGCGGAGGATTTTTCTGCCTCATAGATGAAAGGTCTTATTTGGGAGAAAATTATTCCACGTCATTTTTTTTATAAGACACAAAGAAAAAAGCCCCAGAATATTTCTCTCTTAGTCTTATAAATTTAGGACCATTAACATGCTCATGTAATTCCTTCTCTTTTCTTCTTTTCTTATACTATCAGTAATTTCACTAAACTTACAAACTTCCTCTTTAACTTTTGTACATAAACTTTACAAGCCCCACGTGGTTGGTTTTGCACAATGATGCTGGTGGTATTGATGTACATCTTTCACCCTTCTCTCTCTTTCTCCTTCTGAGCGTTGGCATCTCTGTCAGGGAGAGTGGGGTTGAGCAGGGCTGGAAGTGTTGACACCAAGGTGGGACGCCATCTCCCCATGAGAAGTTGAGCCATACTGTAGCCGTTCTGAAGAGGGGTGGCTCTGTATGCAAACAATGCAAGGTAGGGATCATTAGCTAACCTTTCACCGTTTTCACAGCATGTTCTGCTTCACCATTACTTTCAGGAGGTTTTGGGCTGCTTGTAACATGATGGAAGCTGTATGACTGTGCACATGCAGCAAAGGAAGCTCCAGAAAACTGAGGCCCATCGTCTACCACCAACAGCTCAGGAATGCCGTTGATAGCAAAAATGGATTTTGAATCATGGATTACATCTGTTAATTTTGAGGGTCTGAGCAGAGCAACATCCACAAATCTTGATGCATAATCCATTACAAGCAAGTACTTTTTGCTTCCTAACACAAGCAAGTCTGCTGCCAGTTTTTGCCATGGTGGGACAGAGTATTGTGTTTGAATCAGTGGCTCAGCATGGTTTTGTTCCACCGTTGAGGACCAGTTTGTTCAGCTGTTGGCTCAGCCCAGGCCACCATACTGACTGCCCTGCAGGCTCCCTACATTTCACTACTCCCTGGTGACCCTCATGTAGCCTGATGAGCAGGTTCTTTCTTATCGCTGAGGGAATTACAAGTTGCAGCACTTCTTGTGATACTGTGAGAAAAGCTGGTTCTACCCAGTACAGTCTGATCGCTGGTTCGCTGTTGTAATGAGCAGGCCGTCCTCCCACACATAGCTGCATCACACGTGTGCACACACTGTCTCTCCTGAACTCATTCTTGAGTTGATCTAGGTAAGAAGTGCTTGCTGGCAAGTTTTCCACAATCATCTCCAAATATATATGTTTGGGTCCTCCAGCAACTCCTTGTTGTCTGCCATTTCATTATTTTTCACCGGCCGTCCAAAGACACTTGCTGGGCACATGAGTGATGAAGTAAGAATAAATGCTGAATCCTAAGAGGAAGAGCGCTGAGTGGTTGGGACCCTAGCAGACTGAGGAGAGGACTGTGGTTGGTCTCCATCTGGAAATGCTTTCCAATGAGAGAGGCCAGAGCTAAAGCATCTTTCTCCACTTGAGTGTATCTCTGCTCCGTTGGTGTGAGAGATCGTGACATATAACCTACTGGTCGCCAGTCCTCATCCCATTTCTGGAGCAGCACATTTCCCAGACCACAGGGTGATGCGTCTACTGAGACTCTGAGCTAACAATAAGTGTCATACTTGGCCAGCACTGGAGAAAATGAGTGCATCTGTCAGATCTTGTAATGCTCTGGCCTGGTCGACACCCCAGATCCAGTGGTTCCTTTTTTGACAAAAGGTCTCTTAAAGGCTTGTCTTTGTCTGCCAACTGTGGGATGAACTTTCTTAGCTGGTTGACCATGCCAAGGAAGCTCCTCAGCTCTGTGACATTTCTTGGCTCCTTCATTTTCCTCACTGCATCAGTCTTGCTTGAATCAGGGCTGATTCGAGCCCTGGCAATGTGTTCTTGCTTCTTGTGAAACACCTGAAGCCAAAGTACTGTTCCCATTGCAAGAACGCATCCGAACAAGAACAGTTGAAATGCCCGGATGTGTAGACTAGCGATGGCAAAGTATCCCAGGATGCATTTCGCACCAACAAGGGAAAGTAATAGAAGAAGAGATAGGAGTAAATATGGCGTTCTAACTTTACTTTTGTTTGACAGAATGTCTTTTAAGGATGCTTTTATGTGAGAATATAGTTATGATAATTCTATATTTCTGGCTAACGTATAAAAATAAAGTGTATTTTAAAATTTCCGCTGACATTTTTGCAGTTTTTTTCTTCACACTGAGCTTTACAACGTGGCGTAAAATCTATTAAAACACATAAAAAAATAATGGTTGTAAAGAATTGAGAGGGAGCAATATAAAGCCCATTCACAGTTGTTTTAGTATTAAGGGTGTATGTTTTTATACACCCTTTTTATACACCCTGTTTTTATAACGTATTAAACTGCAGATGTTAGTGTACAGTGCAATACGTCTTAGCCTGTGAGCTCAGATGTGACGTCATCAAGAACACAATTACGCTGCTTTTCCAAATGCAGAAGGAGAGCTGCCTCCTCGCGTCCTCCAAAGTACGTTCTCCCGACTTGTACTAACAAGAGCAGACTTCCCAAGGATGCGTTCTTGAGAACTGAGAAATGGCCATTTGGTTATACTGGAGCAAGGAGAGATTTCTATTAACAGATGGTTGTTTTCATTAGAAGTTTTGCATCCTTGATCCATCCTATTCACAAAGCATACATAAGAAGACAGAGCTAGTCTTATGACTAAAGTGACAGTGCCTAATAGGATTCAAAGTACTGTTAAAAATAACAGCATGAGGTGTTCATGTATGGAGTGTGTGAGTGTTGCTGTGTGTGGGGGTGGCAGAGGAAAACATTATGAAGACAAACAGCAGGCTCACATCTGGGTCATGTGCAGTGTGGGTTAAGGTTAAAGACACTGCCTAAGGGAAAGCCACCCTCACAGGTTCTCTGCAGAGAGATAAAAAGTCTGTGAATGTTCGTGTGAGTCTGGCTTAGAGCTGGTAAGATGAATTCCTGAGCTGAAGTTGCGATGGATCAATCAGGAACCTGCTGTCGAAGGTGCCAGGACTTCTGTTGTACCTGCAGCATCTGAAACAGCAGAGACCACACTTGACACTTGTTAAAACACCTTTGCCATTAAAAACCTTCTTTTCACATATTGTCTGAAAATAAGCCTTGTTTCTTAAAACTTTACTTTGTCCAGGAACCCCTGCCGCTTCCGTTCATTTGTTCAGTTTTTCTCAAATAAAAGTGGAAGTAGTTCATAACGAGAAGCAAATCATCTGACTCTGCATGTGTCCTTTGAGATAAGGCGTTATGCGCATACCAGAAATTTCTTGTCTTTAGAAGGGAGAAAAAGAGAGGCAGGGGGAGTGTGGACAAACAAGAAGCTCTCAGAAATAAGCAGCAATTGCATATGTCTAATTCTAGGTTTATGTTCAAAGTTATTTTCTTTGTTGTGAACATAAACAGCCTACACAAAAGTGCATTTTTTTTTTGGCTTGAAACTAAAATTCCTTGAATTTGCTTGTACCCCAGTCTACATGGGTAAATCTATCCCCTCTGCATCTGCAATGATTTTGCCTTTGATGACCCTTTCTTTTTGATCTCTGCAATATATTTTCCTGTACAACAAAAAGCCACAGAAATGATTGATAATGCATGCATGCATGCTCTGCTGGCTGTTGGCACACTGCTTTGATCTCCATCAAAACTGAATGAGAGGAGCTGATAAAATGTAGGCCAACCCTCGTTCTGCTGGGTTAAAGGGAACTCGTGATGCTCGAAACAAACAGAGACCTAACAGCTGCGCTGCCATCACACAAAGACGCACAGAGAATCTCGGGAATCAAAGCTCTCCAAATCAGGCTGGAATGATGTTCTCTATGGTTTTCCTCAGGGCTGTGCTGGCCTCTCTTTCATCCAAATGGGAATTTCACCAACAACCTCTGCCTCCTATCTCTGCTGATGGACTAAGAGAAAAAAAATGGTATTTGATTTGAGGCTCTGGACTGCAGACACCTCCCCATGTAAAGGCTGAATATAGACTGAAACTAAAGTTCTGTGACAGCTTTGGCCTTTCCATACGAGCAGGGACAAACACAAACTGCATCTCGCATGCACTCCTTTTGTCTCTCCCTCCTTTTTTCTCTCTCTCTTTGCTTCTAACAGCATTGCTAGAACTTGCATGTATTATTCATTTAAAAACAAGCTGGATGTGGGGCCTTGTCAAGAACTGAACCCACCACAGCGCTAGGTAGAGGAGAAAACAAGGGAGAATGAGAGGGATCGGCAAAGACGTAGAGGTGTATTATCTAGCTGTCTTGTATCTGTACAAGTAAAATATAAATAAAAGCTGGCAAGACACCAATGCAAACACATGAGAAACCCTCCTATATCTCATTGGGGAGTCTGTAACAGCTCACTGTACTTTTCAACAGGAAGTTGAACTGACAGTCTTTCTCTGACTCTCAACAAAGAAAGTGGAAATTGTCTTTGAAGTTAAGGGTCGCCTCTTGTCTGCAGCACGGTCACCAAAGCTAAATCTAAGAGGAATATTTAAACTCTCAGCATATTGGCCATGCTTTACCCCTGCATGGCCAATCTTAAACTACAATCTGACTGGCATTTTCCCCTCTCTCAAGCTGTCACTCGAGATGTTTGTGGTTGAAACAGTCGTAACAGTCGGTCAGAATGAGCCATTACTCTGAAGAGGAACAGCGGATGGAGGGGGGGATAACAGAGAGGAGGAAAGTGAAGAGATGGATAATGGGTTTGAAGGCAAGGACAAGTGGAAAAGGAGTTAGGTAGAGGAGGAAAATAAAGAGACAAAATGATAAAGAATGGCAAGGAAGAATCTTTTAGAGTATATGTGGATGGGAGCATAAAATACCGAGTCAGAGGAGTGAGAGGATAAATGATGGTCTGTAATGAATGAGCTGAATTAAGTCTGAGGATGCTCTGTGCTGTGAGCTGCAGGTGGTGAAATTCTTGGTTGATGAAAGTAAATTATTTTGTTCACTGCTGCCGAGATATATCATGTTTTTTAAAAAATCTTTAATGTACTAATTCCACAGTTCCTGTCACAGCTCCTCGGTTCATCTCAGTGTTTTAGCAGCTTTAAGTTTTTGATTCAGCTGCAGCTGTTTTCAGTCCTTTTAAAACTCTTTGTAGCCTGCCTCGCACCAAACATCAAAGTTAGCGTTTGGTTGGTGAAAATAATGAAGCTCTTACCAGCTGAAGACCAAGATATTTCCCTCATGATTTTACAGAAACCACAGCAAATAATAAAGACTCCAGCATGTTCTCCAAATGAAAGATATTGCTCTGTAAACTTCTCAATAAATGATTATGAATAAATAAGCCCTAAATAGAAAAAAATTGAGCCAGGCCCACTTATTTTGATGATAAAAACGTTCATCTGTCCCCAAGGAGCTGAAAAATGTAATAAAAAGTGGTGCTTTAACATTTTATTGTGCAGATGTGACACAGATTGTGAATTTGATAAAAATGAAGTTTTCTGTGGGATTTTATATCAACTATACATTTTGTATTCAGTTCAACTTTATTTTAAAAATGCTAAATCATGACAAATGTCATCTCAAGACTCTTCAACAGTACAGTTCAACTCATTCCAAATTAGTCAAATTAATACAAAGCTGATAAAATGACAATAATAAATATTACTATGCTAAGAAAACCAGCAGATTGCATCAAAACGTTTCTTCAATACAATCACCAGTTTTTATTGGAAAACACAAACACACAGAGTTTTCACTTTATTACATCAGTACTTTGGACAGATGAATGAAAACTTTTAAACTTTTGAAAATATTTTTAAAATGTTCTTTTCAAAAGCACCCTCAAGTCTGTTTGCATGGTTGCTCACTGATGTAAACCTCTGGATCCTGACAAAACCAAATCTCTGATAGACCTCCAGGAAAACAACAAATCTGTGGAAGAGAATGGGGGGCTTAGCGTACTTGCGCTGAGGAAAGTCCAGGCAACCACAAGGTGCAGTGGATCTATCACCTAAAAAAAGAGGAGCAGCTGCTGGTACGCAGTTTCATGAAAGTTTCAGCTGGACGGGATAAGTCAACAGCCCGCAGCCTCAAGTGTGTCTTCTGTCAGCGAGAAGGCGGCTAATGCTAACATGGTGCTGAGTGAAGAGGCACTTGGAAAATCAGCATGCCGTCTACACTTAGAAAGATCTGACCTTCTTCAAGAGTGCAGGAGATCTAAACATGAGGGACAAAGACCATTTCTTGGATTGAGTGAAAATGCTTGAAAAGGTTATGAAAGCAAAGTACTGTGAGGTCATGTAACCTTCTTACCTTGCATACATGTTTAAGAAGAGCTTAAACTCTAAACTTCAGCTAATCTAATGATAAGACAGTTGTTGCACTAAGTTGTTTTAACATATGCAGATAATGTGGATAGGAACATAGACTGTATTAGAAGATCTGGCACCCCTGATGGACAACATCTAAACAAAAAACAGGACAGCTGTGAGTGTAAGCAGGGCCCAGGGGAGGAGCTGACCCCACAACATGTGGCCCACCCTGACTGGCCATCGCAGAGCGGCAAGGCGTATCAGCACAATCACATTATGTTAGATAAATGTGCGGTTTGCCCCAAAATGTGTGTGGCTTCTTTGTAACAGAAGGCTGCCACATGGTCCAATTTATAAAAAAAAAAATGTCATGCTGAAAATAACAGTCTGTGTCTATGTGTGTGTGTGTGGGACCCACTCAGGGTTATTATGCCCCCGAGCAAGGCTGAAGACAGCTGCACAGTTGTGAAGACAGTAGAGAACAGAAAAGGAACTACTGTAGGCCATTTCTCTATATCACACACTCATAAAACGGTGCCTGGTGGCCTAAGAATTCCTATAACTATTTTATCAACAGACATATAATGTGACACCACAAATTAATCATCCTTACTGCCTTTTCTCCTTCCCCCCTTTTTTGCAGGGTAAATCATAAAGAACTATTCTATGCAATATTGATAAGTGTGGAGCACATAACAGTGTTATGTTTGTTGTTTAGAGCCTTGCATGTGTATTTGTTGAAATAGAAAAATTGGAGTTGTTTTGAAGTGAGGAGCTTTATAAACCCTCTAAAGCCTGCTCAATCTGCCTCTGCTTTCAGAGCAAACTGTTTGCTTTTAACTGTTAATCTTGCCCTGAGAGTAAGTGAGAGTTTCTGGCATGTTGGCAGGTATCATTACCCCCGCCCGCCACATGAGCATGAGGGATTTGCAAACAGGAAGTGATGATATTACTTGAAGTCCCCTGGGCTGCGGATTCTGGTTCTGTGGGAACGCTGGTGTTATCCTTATAAAAGTAAAAGGTGCTCATGTGTTTGTCAGGTTCAGCTATTACTTTATATGAGAGGAAGATTAAATTGAGAATTGCCTGCATTTTTCATAACCCTACTTTCATCTCATCTTCTGAATTAAAAAAAACATTTATATCATATATATAATTCTGTGTGTTTGGGTAAATTTCTCCAAAATGAAATGATTTCCCTCGAGGTCTTACTCCAGGATGCAGGATGGTGTGCTACTGCCTGATTATTCCAGCAAGGAGGACCTGCTTGTGGGCAAGAGAAGAACACGAGTCCCTGCCATGGGCTCCGAGGAGGAGATCCATACTCCAGGAATAAGTTAATCCCATATTGACTTCAGAAGATGGAAGAGTTGAAATGACTTTTTTTATAGCTATAATGAGAGTGAAAGTAAGAGCGAAAGGGGAGAGAGGAGGAGATGGATTAAGAAAAAGGAAAGAGAACTGGATATTTCCCCTCTACCTGGGGCAATGTAATTACATCTGAGGATGAGATAAATGTCCTTGTAAAAACACTCCAATGCACACACACACAGATCCCAGGTAACATATAGATGTTCCAGACCGTAGGCATTTCTCCACAAGTCTCCAGCTGTGTGAGTGATTTCTCTAAACAGCACCCCTGGGCCTACGCATGAATGTAAGCCAGCCTGTCATGAAAGCGCCCATTTGGTTGACTAGCCAGCTCAGAAACACACACACACACACACACACACACACACACACACACACACACACACACACACACACACACACACACACACACAAGCAATTTGAGGAGCACGGGCCAGCAATGGTGTGAGAGGGAAATGGGTGATAAAATCCTCATTTTCCTTCATTGCTGGGCCGTTTGTCTTCGTCATGCAGGAGGCTCGCCAGTCATGGAAATGCTAGTTGGCAACAGAGAGCTGAGTCACGTTAGTCGCTCATCGATCATTCGACTGTTCACTGTTACTTTCCCTCCCTCATTTGTTATTTCTCTCTCTTTCAGCTGTCCGGTTATCCCTTGTTTTGTCGCTGCATTTCACATACAGAAACTCAGTGGACATCGCTCCACACGGCTTTCAACTCTTTCTACATTTATCTCTCATATTAATATTAAAACTTTATGAATTCAAATCAGTGGATACCATGCAAAAAAGGAGTATTTAAATGTTCTGTCAGTTGAGGAAGTGGTAGTATTTGTTCATTCAAGTGAAAACACAACAAGTGCATAAACTCAGAGCAAATATTTGCTGAGATGCAAGCTCATCTTGTAAAACCCCTTTCCAAAAAACCATTAGGAATCATGTAAACAAAAATCAAATGCAACCCAACTGAGAAAAAACAAATAAACTGAAGTTTAAACTTAATAAATTTTACAATTGTTGGGAGGTGGGGGGTTAACTCCTCTTGATATGAAAACAGTGTGTCATACTAGAAACAAAACAGCTGGAGCAACAAAAAGTAGCTGATGGGGTTGAGTTGGGAAACATTTCTTTCAGCAATAAAAATCAGGACGTGTTAACCACACTGTAAACAACTGTGAGCAAATACAAGAGTTTTATGGAAAAATGAAAAACAAAAACTTTTAGATTTCATCATCAGATCAGTAAAAAAACTCATTGCTATTGACGGGATTTGGAGGTTATGAGGACATAAATGAGAGAGACAATGGAGGCAGGATAAATGAACAAGTCATTTAATAATAAATAATTAAAAAAAAAAACAATGCTAATCAACAGAACTAAAATCGAACTAACAGACAACTTACAGAGACAAAAGTAAAAAAATGACAGACCAGCAAAGAAGGAAGGGAAAAGAGTATCAAGTATATAAACACTTACGGAGGAGGTAACAAGTGTGGACAAAAAACAAGTTTCACAGCAGGGAAAAGACTGTCAAACTAAACCAGGAAATAATTCAACTTAAAATGAACTGAGGATTTACTAAAAACCTGAAAAACCTTCACAAGAACAAAACATTAGCTTTGAAACTGTGGCAGGAAAACAAAAACGTAGAGCAGAGGCTATAAGGAGAACACAGGAAACCTAAAATCCCAAAAATCAAACAAACCCCCTTGCCCTTCCAAACTATAACAGCTAAAACCACAAATACACATTCGTAAGAGGTAAATAAATAAATAAGTAAATAAATAAGTAAGTCAATAAATAAATAAATATCAAGCATGAATGGAAAATATTTTGTTTTTACAGTTTCATCAGTTCTCAGTACTATTCCAGACTGTTTGTAAAAATGCCTTTTTAAATGACTTTTTTTGGAATTACGTTTCTAGTTATGCTAGAAACAAATTCATGGACATGCACATATTTAAAATAAATAAATAACTAGCAAAACCTCTCAGCTTCAGCACGTTTTTCAGTGTATGATTTACATTTCATCCAACATATGAACTTTCTTCATCTTGTTAAACCTCCTTCCTTGACAGCATTAGCTCCCTGGTAGGAAGTAACTCGAGCCACTTGAGTTTCTCCACACGCTGAAACTTGTACAAACTAAACTGACGATTGCCTAATCATCACCTAGAAATTTGAGGCCTCCCTGTTTCAAAAATGAATATGTTTTGTTATTGAAAATGGCCAATGAGCCGTGTGAGAGAAAAAAAGCTCAAGTTTAACAGAAACAGAAAGAGTTTATATATAGTGAAGGATCTGTGATGTTTACTGTTGGAAATATTCAAAACAGTCTGTGTATGTGTATGCATGCTTTCCTCACATTAATGAAGAATAGCATTTACATTTATGTTGCCAGGCTTTGGCACACGTGAAAAATAAATTAAACCTGCACCTGTTAAATATAGTATATCTTTTTTTTTCCATTATTTTATTCACGGTGATGGATTCACCAACCGTCTATGCATCGGTTCTACAACCAGAGAGCACTCTGGTTGAGTTTCACATGTTAAAGCAGCTCAGAGGAGTTGTTTGTGTTAAGATATCAGCTTCAAATTTATTTGCATAAACATTTGTTTACTTTTAGGAAGTAAACACATATTTAGCTAGCAAATATAAACAAATATTTAGTCTAGCTCTCACAGACCCCCGTCCTTACTGCTGGCAAAAACCAGCTAAAAGTGACTTCATCTCAACACCTTTAAAACAAAACAATAATAACTTTGTGCTTCATACTGATGTTTTTTAAAGAGAAATGTATTGTTTTCTTTTGAGGTGAGGTTGTGTAAACAACTGATACTCCCCTGCAGCACACAGCAGTCACGGCACTCTCAGTTTGGAGAATCAGAAGCAATTCCTGACAGGCGAGCCATGACAGCTCCTGCTTTAGATAACATGCTTCGCACTATCTAAAATAAAAATCCTCAGTATAATGTTCCCTGAAATCGCTATGGAAGTGTTGAGGTATTCAGGTATTTTCGGTGTTACTTTAGCACAGTGAGGTCTTTCAGCAGGTCTTTCATTACTGTGTGGCATGTTTCAAACTCAATGTTATAATAATCCGTTAATATGCATTACAGAAGAGGACTGACAGGATGAAGAGAGGACCTGTCAGCAGCCCAGAGCTCCTGATATGACTTCAACAAACAGCACAGGTGAGGAGGAAGACTCTTTTAGCCTCAAACACATTTATGCTTTAAAGCTCCCGACAGGAATCCAGCAAACCAGTAATTCTGGAGTGGGTTATGCACATGAGTGTAAATTTGTCAGTGAATAGCTAGAACCCTTGACTGTGATTAAAAAAACAACACAAAGCAGAACATTTACTTTAATAACATAATTTCAAGTATGTGTGTAAGTAGATCTACTTTAAATAAAACATCTTACATTAGGCAGTTCTCCCTAAGTCTCCCTAAAAGACACCAATATTTTGCTCAATTACAAGTTTATGCCATAGACTGTCTAAAGAGAAGTGAACAAAACCTCTCTGGCATCAATCATGGACTTCTGAGGAGAAATTCAGCTTTTATTGAAACCATATAGTGATTTTGAGCACGTCTTTCTGTGGAAAATGGCTGGAGTGGAAAGAAAAGAATGACTCAATGTGTAATTTAAATATTTAATGATGGTTATAATATGGCATGAGAGACAAGTGGGGGAATATGGGTGTTTTAAACCTAAGATTCACTTTTCAAGATGAAGTATGAAACCTAATTTAGACAGGTAACTCAAACATAAATGTCACTCACTGTAATAACAAGAATAATGATTGAAGAAACTTTAATGTCGTGCCTTCAATTCATCCAATACCATTAGGAAATCCTAAAGAAAAATGATTTTACTCTGAGGTAGAAGCATAGTAAGATCAAAAATATTATAGCAAATAATAATATAGATTTCTAAATCATATAGGTAACCAAACATTCTTTAAAATTATTTTTTTGATGGTTCTTACAGGTTTGTGGCTAGGAAATAGCTACTTAAGTGCAAAAATAAAAAGGTTATGAAACTATTGGGGAGCCCACAAAGTATTTATTGTGAAGTATTTGTTATGATCTAGACATGGTTAAGATAATATATGTAGGCTATTTAATTGTATTGAAAAATGATAACGCACTCTAACAAAAATCATTAGGGTATGCCATAGTCTATTTGGCACCTTAATATATTTTACAGATGCAAATGCAGCCTCAGTCTAATCACTGAACCTCTTCATCAATAAAAGGACGCTGTTCACAGAAATTCATAAAATGTTGATTATAAGATTGATTGTCTAATGAAGTGACAGTATAAATTAATCAGGTTTTGAAATGGTTTTGAGTTAACTTTCTTGGGTTTTAGTTACATCTCTATTGGAAAGGGAAAACCCACTTTCTGTTTTCTGTTCTGTTTATTTTGCTCATGCTTTCATTGTACTTGCTTCTTTTGTGTTGCTGCTCTTTTAGAAAAACACTCTCCTTCCTCTGTGAAGCTCAGTGAGCCTTAAAGAAAGAGTGAATTGGATGCAGTACTCCACCAATCAGCCCTCACAACCTATTCCTCATTAAAAGGCACATGGCGGCTGATTGGGAGTTTGTCAAAAGCCAACAGCACTCCACCCAGACTTTTACTGTGGATAAGACAGATCACGAGAAGTGAAAAACCTCAGTTCTGATTAAACAAATATTAAAATATTTAGCCACAACCACCACCGTCACCTGGCAGAGGGAAACAAGAAAATGAGTTTCAGCTCATTAATAAGATCCCTGGTGTCAAAAACGTTAATGATCATTTGCTGGATGCGCTTGTTGCTTTTTTTTTTTTTTTTTAAAGTTAAAATTCTTGAACCCTGCATCAATGAAGTTACTGTAGTCAGAGCCATCGGTTAGGTCACATGTGGCTTGAACCACTCACTGGAATTTAATTAGTTAAGTAAATTTAATCTGCCATGCACACCACCTGGAAATTCAGGGGAGTCTCACAAGACACAAGGACAAATGTAATTGGTAGGTAGATTTCTCAATCAAGGTGTAGAAACTGCAAAATGGTAAAAGATTCATTTCCCAGTTGTTTTGTTTGTGTGACATCCATGCAACTTGATGCAAACTTGTAACCATATATTTAAACAATGTATTATTTTAATGCATTAACTCTGACCCCAGCTGATAGCAAAGTTAAAAAGTGAACCTTTTGGGCAAAACTGAGCAGATTGAGGAGGAAAGTGGGCTGTCTGGAGCCATCTGTAACATTACTTGTCAAGGCTTGCATCACATAAAAGAAAATTTTAACAGTTAGTGGTTTTGTAATATTTTTGTATAACAAAAAATCTTGTAATTTTACACCGCATTTTTACACAGCTAACCATCATATCAATAACGGGTTTTAGTAGCAGCTACCTGTGGCGTCCAGCTACATTCAGCCTTACATCCCTCTAACTCTCACATTAGAATAAATAATCTTTTGCATGTCATCGCGAGGAAGAGGAATGAACAAAATAACTAGTTCTGTTTTTGTGTAGCCATTTATCACCTGGCAGCATTGCTTCCCTAGAACTTGTACATGGTAAACTTAGTAAATCTGACCAGGTGTCATTTGCATCAAAAGATCAGATTGTAGTGCAGGTGGAAGAGAAGAGGTTTTTTGTTCCTGTGTAACTGGTTGTGTTTGTATATTATCCGAGCAGTACATCTAACAAAAGCATCTGACATTGACAGCAGATGTCAAATTCAAAATAGTGCAGTTAAAAATATATATATTATTGAATGTCGGCAAATAAAATGCCACCATTGCCAACTCCATGAGCTCAAGCTGCACAGGGCTGGATTTAAAAAAAAAAAAAGAAAAAGTATACATGTATATTGTATTCACAATAGAATCAATAGTTCATTTTTTAGTTGATTATAGCACCATCTCTCAAAGTCCTGTGGACAGTTTCCCACTTTGCTTCAGTCAGAGGACATCTTTTTGGAAACCACAGATGCTGCATCCTCCAGAGTGAAGAGAACAGGGACCATCCAGCCTGTTTTCAGCACTCATTTGCATTAGTGCTTATGGAATAGACACCTTGCACATTTTGAAAGGAAACATTAATGGTAAAAGGTGTATGTACAGGTTTTGAAGCAACACATGCTGCTACCCAGACAATGCCTTTTGTCAGACAAGCTCTATGTTTCAGCAAGATGCCAAACCTCCTACTGGATTTAGATATAAAAAAAAGTAGAACAGCCTGGATGCTGAACTGACTGCATCCAGTCCAGAACTTTCACATAAAAAACAGTTTGTGCATCAGGAAACAAAATACATTGTTGAAGACTCAGGGCCTTTGAGATGCTTGAATTATATTTCAAACATAAAAAAAGGAGGGAATCCAACAAAACTCAAAATACCTTAAAGCCAAAACTAACTCCAGGGAGACAGGTAGTACAGACCAGCAAGGGAGGAAGGGAAAGGCAAGGCAAGATATAATAATAGCACTAATGAGACACAGGTTCAAACAATCAGGGCAGACAGGAGCAAGGGAAGTCTAACTATAACTAAACACAAGGACACAGACTTTCAAAATAAAACAGGAACTAACCAAAAACCAAACCCACAACACTTCTAGCTGAAATGTGTTGCTGCCTTTAAATTCATAATATTGTGTTTTTTTTCTCCCCTAAAGTCTAAAAATATGCATGTTGGTGATGTTAATTTATTGGTAATCCTAACTTACTCATATGAAGTGGTTGTGAGAATGCTTTATTGTGTATATACAGTTTTATGTGGTCCTGTGAAGGACTGATACCCTGTCCAAGGGTTTTGCCCTCTGGGACAGGCTCCAACAGACACTAGTGACCGTGAATAGGAAGAAGTGGGTATGGATAATGGATCAATGGATGGATCTTTTTAAGCACTTGCTCTGCAAATGTTTTCTAACTCCTACAAAGACACCCACACACACAGATGCACTGACAAGAACACACATCCATTGGCATATATGCAAAGACACATAGAGTGTTTTCATGAGCCCATTGGCAATGTCTTGTGTGTCTGTGTCCAGAATAACTGCATTTCTTAAACGTGAGTGTGTGGACACATGAAGTGTTTGAGCTCAGATTGAAAGTAACCAATCATAGTGCAGACATTATCCAGTGATCCAAGTATCTAGTTGAGTCACAGAGGCATAAACTCAAGACACCACAGATGAACAGATGTGAACACACTGGCTTTGTTCTCTAAGCAAATAAAAAAGATCAGTGACTACTACAGCAGTGCGATAATCAAGCCTTTTTTGCACATACGATTTTGCAAATCAAAGCCCCAGAAATTCCCAGATATAGAGGGATGACAAACAATGATGCAAACAGCTTTTTATAACCCTGAAAGAAAAACCATGTGAATCTGTTTATAAGTCTTAAAAGTAAATACAGTGAAGAAAACACAGAGAGAGACTAAAATGCAGGACTAAACAGGAAATACTGCACTGCAGTTTTGAGGTGCAAGTGGCTTTCTTGTCACTGGTGACCTGTTGTTTGTGTTCCTGTACTCCTGAAACCTCACATACCAATGGCGGTTTCTGCTTCAGACACTCCATTTATACTGACGGAGTTTCTGATTATTTTTATACCTGATTGGCACAAACCTGATGTTCTCGTGGCTGCAGTAAAAACAACAACAACAACATAGTGTGTACGCTTGTGTTCCTTTCTCACAGTCAGGATTAGATCAGCACTGCCAAATCTCTGCTTTGTGGTTCCCATGTAAAACCAGCTTCAGTTAGTGGTTTGCTGTGAATAAAAGTAAAATACATTTTGGCATCTTGAACAGTAATAAATAAATAAATATGCAAGCTGTGAATAGTATTTGGACAAATATTGAAAGTGGAAAAGTACTCAGTGTATCTTGCATGGCATAAGTTATGGCTAAAATCTTGCTCCTTGCTTTGTTTGAAGCCAGATTCATATTTTTTATATATATATATATATATATATATATATA
>JAOWBL010000020.1:15385198-15399408 GCA_028564865.1 Zenarchopterus dispar | reverse complement strand
TCTCCGAAGGAAAAGTCTGAGTAATGGACGGGTAATTTCTTTGGTTCCACCTCATTTCTTTTCAGCAGAAAACAATCAAGATTTTGCACTAAGAAGTCACAGCTCAAGTGAGCTGGCAAAGCCTTTTACCACTGCTAATTCCTAATTGCGTGGTCCAGAGTCATAAAAGGACCACGAAATGGAGACTTTCTCACATGTCTGCACAATGCCACAGCTGACTGAACTACAGAAGTACTGATTGGTCTACTTGAGGCACATCTAAGGGCAGAAACGTAGTCAGCAAATCAATTTCTGCAAAAAAAAAAAAAAAAAAGTCAAAAGCTATTGTGGCTGTTGCAGATCCACTCGGCCCTTGGAGATGGCAGTGGGGTGTAGAGTGCCAAAGGTGGGGCATTGCTCATGTCACCATAGAGGCTACAATGACCCCTGACCAGCAGCTTTGACAAAACAGCATGGCTGATCTGCTTGAGATGAGAACAGGCAGCTCTACTGCTCATCACCATCATCAAACTTGGTCTGCGAACCTCTACAAAAGATTCTCAGCTTCAAACTGCTACAAGCATTGCAGGACTTGACTCTGAGATTAGCGTGGGCTTGTTTGGGTTTGTTGTGTTTCAGCATTAATAATGTGTTAAATGTTGGGAAAAGCAGCTCTTTCAGGATATTCCTGACATCTGCATGCAAACAGGCTGTGAATATGGGGACGCCAGCACGGTGTCTGACAGAACGTTTATCATGTTCACAGTCTGTCTGCTTGTTATTATTGGATCTCAGGCACAGCTGAGGTTAATGGCTTGTTCTGTAGTTGTTTTGCTTGGGTACGAATTATTTATCTGCTTTTATTTTTATTATACATATATATTTAAATCCTGAAATACCAGTACAACAACAGAAAATAGTTCCCAATTTACTTGGTCAACTGCTGCCGGTTGCTCAACACAGCTGAAGCCTCTCAAATCACCAGCAGAGCACATCAACTGATTATGCTGCTCGCCTGATGAGGAAAACAATCTGCGACAGTGAAACAGGGAAGCTCCAAGGCCGCCTTTGTAGCTGCGACTGTGAGGCGAAGGCAGTAAAAATCTGGAGACCAGCATCCGCCTCATGAATTATAATGCAAGCTGTCAGAGTGAATCTGTTGCTGCGATGCTAAGTGACCGGTTCATGTCAGGACAGGACAGCCCGGGGCTTGATTGCGACCCCGCCTGTTAGCAGACACACACTGTGACTATGGCCACTTACTTGGAGCCGTGGTGTGGCAGCTCCTGCTACATATCCAGCGCATTCGAGTTTGTTGATTTGCATCACATTACTGAGAGAACTGATAATCATAATCTCACAGGAACATCAAAAGCCTGCAAGTCCTGGGAAAGCACTGGAAATACGGATAAAACTATGACACATTTTTTCTACATTTCTCAACCACTCAGACTTAAGTATTTTCTCTCTCAGTGTTGTGTGCATATTTGACTTTGTGTGCATCTTCATCATGCTTGGCTGCACCGGTGTGTGGAATGCGGTGAGTATTTGCTGTCTGAGAATATTAAGCGATAGTAGGTAGCAGACTAGATCAGGGAGGGCTTCAAACGGACAGCGTGGTGGGGGGAAGTCAGAGCGCGAGACTGGGAGAGGGCACCCGAGGGTTTGACCACAGAGCTGTGCAGGATGTGAAGGTCATGTCGCTAAGCATCAGATCAGCGGGGCCGCTTGCCTGAGTGGGGTGTGTTTGAATGTGTCTCAAAAAAAAAAAAAAAAATTGCATCAGGACATGCTCTCGGGGCATTTCAGTCTTTTATTGTTTTTTTTTTTGTTTTTTTTTTTGGTTCGGGCTGGTTCAAGCTTCACAAGCAAGAAATGTTAGGCAGGATTTTAACGCTGAGACATTTCACTGTCACTTTGAGACAATTTTTTGGTTCCTACCTCAGCATGCTCTGAGTAGACCTCTTTAAACCGTAAGAAAAGGTGCAGGTTAGTGGTACGGCGATCATGCTGTCGCCATACGCCACGCAGTGTTAGGACTCGGACCATGATCTTGTGAGGTATGGTCTCTGTGACCTCCACCTGTTTACTGTGGTTTCCTCGTAACCTTTTGAGTCGTTGAGCTCAAATGTTAGTCCAAGTCGTTGAATCTGATTCAAGAAGAAAGATGGAAATAAGAATAAAGGACAGAGGGTGGGGTCCTCACCAGGAGAAACTGACCCAAATATCCGAGTAAGAGTAACACGATACACAACAAAGATCCGTCATATATGCTGCACCGGATTACTGAACCAGACGCATTAAACTGCAAATATTTTTCCATATTAAACTACATTTTTAGGTCAGAGGGGATGGACTTTGTGTGAGCTACAAAACACAGAAGATTGCACAACACTCTGCAGTTAGTGGGTGTAGAACTTGCTAATTCACAAGCCAGCGAGTTTCAATTCCCCACAGAATCTCCCACAGTTTTTAAACAAAACCAGATGTGAAACCTTCAAAAGCTTTTCCATGACTGTTTACTTTTATAAGTATTAGGCAACACGTGTCATCAGCCACACCATTCAGAGTAATTCTTAAATGTACTTGCTCTGTAGATCTTTTTTTTTCACATATAACTGACTTCTTCTGAGGTTGTATTCATGGACAAGCTTCATGTAACTTCTGATAAACTTACAGTGTCAAGTTTATGCTGACATTTCACCATGGGGCTACTGTATTGTCATATTTTGATGTGTGGTAATTTGAGGTATTTTTGAAGTACAAACTAAAATCTTTAGTTTATTGATATTTCATACATGCCTTCTTATTACTATTATATATATATATACTGTAAATACATAAGCTGTGCTTGATAAATCAGTTAAGCATGCTTTATAAAACAGGACTTTCTTTTGTCTGCAGATCTTACACTAACATATAGAAATGAAAACATTCATTGTGAATCAGGCCACTAGAGACTAAACCACAGAGAAATATCAACTTTCCAGATCCCCTATGGGTCCACGTGGGTGGCTTTCACTGCTCTCATTTGTGTCATTTCTGGTCAAAACACCAAATGGCACCAAGTACCAAATGTTTGCACTTAGTTGGAGATGTTTCACGTCGTGTTTTATGTGAGAAGAGTAGGAAGGAGGGCCCACACGAGCTCACATGACCAGGCAGGTGGAAACGGTTGTGGTAAATCTGAGCTGACATGCAGGGTGGGAGGCGAACAACAGTTGCACAACAGAAATTTAACAGCTATAGATGCATGCATGTGCAAAAGTTAAGGTGGCTGTGTGATTAAGATGACTGAAAATACTCTGAAGATAACCTTAGATCAGTGTAAGTTTTATGAAACCTTCAGCTGATAACATGGTCCTCAAGAAAATACTACCTTATCATCTATACCCCATAACTTCCTGTTATAATAGGTTTTGACTTTCGTTTATTGATGACTTTGTTCACACATCTAATGATTATATACAAAGAGGAAACGCTGACATCTCACTGTGTAAGTGCTTAATATACCTCAGGAAATTTTATTATGAACATACAAGGATGAAACCTTGAATAATATTGAGAAATTAGCCCAAATTTGAATTTTATTTTAAAAAATATAATTGAAAGGAAATCTGGTGTGTCGAAGTAGAAGTAAAACCTGGTATTTCAGGATATTGTAGCAGGTGACTGACCTAGATCTTTTAGCAATTACAAAACATCAGTTTTTTTTTTTGTTTGTTTTTTTTTTTACAAATGTTTTCTATACCCTTCCTTTCAAACCCCACCAGACAGAAAAAAAAAATCAATACATTTCTTAGCACCGTGACAAATATAAAATTTCATTAAATCAAGAACAGGAAAATGGAATCATATTACACAGACCTGAGAAACTGCTGTACTGACCACAGTGTCATATTTTACCAACGGCAAGCTCTGCAGCCTGTCACAGAATGAGAGTGGGATGTGACAGAAAAACACAGATGAAGAGGACAAAAAAAAAAACCAGAAAAAAACCTCAACTGCTGAGCAGGAGAGATCTTTTCCGGGTTTTCTTGCTTTATGTTACCTTGATGCTTTTTTAATAAAGTTCCCTCAGAGTGCAGGGACACAGTCAGACACATGCATATGCATCTGTGGACTTGTGGGTCTGATAAATAACCATCTCCAAAAATGCCCGCTTTACTCACAGGTCGATTTCCCCTGCAGTCAGACAGAGAGGACTCCCCTGGGAGAGGCGAATGAGTCAAGGCACATGGACTGCTTTCCAGTGTGCGGAGAGGGGCTTTGGAAGAAGCAGTGCCGCATGACTCACCGGTCACACAAATATTTCTCCACTTCACCGACAACCCGCCTGCTGTCATGACCCTCTGTTTCAAATATGTTTTGTCTCCCAAAATCTCTATTTATGGCTTAGAAGGCTACAATGCATGCACAACATCCTGGTGCATCAATCTGAGACATGCAGTAAGTGCTGCCAATAAATACATTTGTCTTGTAGTTGCAACTGCTGCTCTGATGGTGTTTATTTAGTCATTTAATTTAGTTAGACTCATTGCTCTTTCAGTTCCTGAAGTGTCCTTCACCTGTATGTATGTCATGGCTATCTCCACCCTATATGCTTATCATAGCTTTACCTCTTATCAAAACTGTTTGCTTTATGTCTGTACACTGTCTCTGCTATATAACAGATGCAGCTGCTTATCGAAAACACAGGAAATTCACAAGGAAAGGTTTACAGGCCACTCTCTGCATCATGTTCGTATATTGGTGGTAAAAAAGGTCAAAGACTGAATGAGAATACATCCTGTGGTGGTGTGCGCCATAACACCTGATGGGTGATGGCAGATGTGGGTGGACGAAGTGTAACAGCGAAGGGCAGTCCAACAGAGCTGGGTTCACCTGAAGTAGGACGATAACACTCCCACAGGGATCAGTGACTGACCTTGATGACAAGTTCAACAACATTTTGTTGAATGCAAGTTTGTGTCTATGCTCTACACAGTGTAGTTACACATAGTCATTTTGGTTTAAATTTTATTTGATTGCTGGTCGAGCTATATCATTAGTAATAATTAAATCAATAGAGATACCCATCTATCGATCAGTTATCTATAGCAGCTTCTTCTTATTCAGGGCCCCTAGGGTCTGCTGGAGCCTATCCCACCTGTCATCAGGTGAAAACCAGTCCTTCATGAGCCCACATACAGACAAATATCATTAAAGGTGTGATAACTGCAAAGAAGTTAGGATGTGTTTAAAACATGAAGAAAAAGTGGCTTCAAGTAAACTGAAAATAGTGCAATACAGGGTATTTAGTGCTGAAACACGTTTGTTTGGCACAGGACTAAAACCGTTGAGTAATACAAACAATACCTCTAATCCATTTACTTTAGAAAAGGTTAATTTTCCTTTCAGAACTAAAGATAGCAAAAGGTCCAGCACTCTCTGTCAAAGATTGCGTGATTCAACCGCTTGAGAATAATGCTTTTGATGTAAAATTAGAAAGAATTTAAGGACTTCATCATCTTTGCTACATAATAGCACTGATCAGTTCAGAGAATCTGTTTATTTACACTTTAAAGCTTCCCATCGTTTTTAACAGTAGTTATACGGTTATAGAGACATCTGTGTCCTTCCATGAACTCTGTTAAGTTACTTCAGTTTATTTTTTAGAACCAGTCCATGCAAGATGCAACAGTGCTCTTCATCTGTCTCTATCCATCAATGTTAAGCCCTTGAGTGTTGCAAGATAAGCTGAACATGCAGCGCATGCCTGGTGTCCATAAGCACTGCAAAGTCTCCCGCTGACAGATATTGTATGGACATGGGGACACTCGGTGAGCCAGTCTCTGTTAAAAGCAGCTGGGCGGCTCGTTGCTGTGGCTTTTTGTGCAGCGGAGGGCTGCATCTGCCTTGCAGGGCCACGCATGGGGATCAAAGTTTACACATTAATGTGTGACCTCTGCTGGTTGGCAGTGCGAGCGTGAGCCACGGCCTGGCTTGGAGAGAGGGCTGCGTTTTCAGCCGCTGTGGTTGGAGCCCTGACACAAAGGTGCACGTGCACACAAAATGCTCAAACACACCAGAGACTTTTAGCATCCTCTTTAAAAAGCCCCTTAAAAAAAAATCACACAAATCCACTGATACACAAGCGCATGGCAGCGCATACACACAGATAATGTGTCTTGATAACATTATGAATGGATGAGTGAGCAGCTCCGTTGAACAGTGATTACTGGCTGCACCGTGTGAAAGGAAATAGATTAGTCACTGTCTGAGCTCCCTCCCTTTTAATAACACAACATATAACACTCCTTCATGCTGTCTGAGTGGGAAAAATAAACTCCAAATTTAATGTCGATCTCCAAGTGGAGTGCTTTGTAATAGCACAAAGTGAAAATAAAATGAACTACTGTGATATCCTCTTCATCTTCACAAAAAAATTTCATTAAGGGAATCTGAAAGAGATGCTTCATAAGCATCTATATTATTCTGAAAATCACAAAGTCTATAATCATGGTCGTACTTTTGCCTCTTTCTCAAGTCTTATGAATGTATCATGCAAGAGAATAACTTTGCAGAAAGCATTTCAAGGAAAATACAAAGAAAAAGACTGCAGCAGTTTCACTGAGAGATGCGAAACACTGGAGGAGGAGATGCTGGAAGGACATGATGGACTTCTCTGGCCAATTTACGAGCTGGAGAGACATGAAACCTTCACTGGAGCATTTCCTGTCCTTCACGGACAGAATGATATCAAGAAAAAAAACAACACTCCAGCTGTTTCCCATCATTACGTTTATATAAAAATTCAGTTACATTCTTTACCAAAATCCATTCTTACACAATCCCCCAGCCCAGTCCGCTCCACTGATTTATTGATGGAGACACTTAAAGGCTAATGGTGGAGTTGGTAATAAGTTTGACATCACAGAACACACAAAGCCTGGGAGCTGATGAGCGAAACGCCTCGTCCAGTCCTTTATAAGAGCAAATGACAAGTCGCCAGACACACACACACACACACACACACACACACACACACACACACACACACACACACACACACACACACACACACATCTGAACACGGAGGTGTCAGAGAGACGACGTCAACAAAGAGTCTTGTTTATCAAAGGAGCTTGTGAGGTGACAAATGAAGCATGAAATGAGTATCTCACACTCAACGCAGACGTAGCAAGGATTGTATGGCGAAAGCACGGAGGAAAAGAGGGGCAGCAACCTGTGTCTGGCTGTGAAAACCCTCACAAACATACAGATAGAGAGAATCAATTTCATGGGTCGTGATAGTAAACAGAATGTTCAACAGACTGCGTGACCAAGTGTATTTGGGGTGTTGGCTGGCGTGCGCTCCAGCCAGCCAGTCAGTCTTGGGTGTTTCTGGCTTCTCCCAGATCAGCTGGCAGGGGTCTAGTTATGAAGAGTTATTTTATGATTTAAATCTTGAAAAGATGAACTTCAACATTTGGCCTAGAGGCAAGTTTGGTGCTACTACATGAAATAGTTCATCAAATTAAAATAAACTGAAAATAAAATCAATTAAAATCTGTGAGTTAGTTAAATTCTTGTTAAAACTGAGCTCTTGCCACACCTGCCATGATGAATTCGTCATCCCTCTTGACTGCTGTGAGCGTGACGCAGGGTTCAAGCACGTGCAGACAGAAAAAGGGTGAAACTGGAAGGTGTTTTTAATTTCACATCATGCTAAATTAAACTCTGCAACAGCGATAAATCTGGGCTCAATCAACACTGATCTGTCATGGGCTGAGTGATCAATATCTGTAATGATTTTGTGGAGGCTGACAGCAAAGGTAAGCTCTGGGGGAGCTACACCTGAGGTCAGGAGAAGAGGAAAGCAGTGCAATGCAGGGAGAGAGTGTATGACAGATCCTGTCAGGTGACATTTATAAGGTTCACATACACATCTATCTCTAGTCAAAGAAGGACAGTAACTTTGATTGAAAACTGCACGTTAAAGTCATCATAAATGTAGGCCAGTTTAAACAACAAAAATGAAATCCACTTGAAGTTTGTATCAGCGGCTACAATCGTTGAAATTTGACCTGGGTGCCAAATCAGTGCCAGGAGGAGATTTGATGAGCATTCCTGAACAAGAAATTCCTACACCACTGTGAATACACTTCCTGCACTTATGTTTCAACGAAGTGACAGGAGTCTCCCTGCAAAGATCTGTGGAGTGAGTGAGAGCGGCTCTGCAGCGCTGCAAGGAAACGGGTGTGACACACCGATGGAGTGTAATGCTGCCATCTATGGGTGAGGGCGAAGGCTTGGCTTCCACGACTGTCTCATCAGACAACCCTCACACCCTGTCCTCTTCTACTAACCAAGGATTACTTAATGGACAGTACCTCGCCACACCCAAAGACCCGATGAGTACTGGAGCTCCTTTCCTAAAAGATAAAAGAAGGTAAAGCTGTTTGTGACAAGAAGATGCTACAAAGAGGTGAGACCCAAGGTCAAGAGTGGTTAGAGCACATATATGCAAACCTTCACTTTACTTACAAGTCAATTAAACCTGCTTTTTTTAAACCATGTACCGCATCTGGATTCTTGTTTCTATTAAATAAAGGCTTAAAATGTCCCAAACTGTACGTCTATTACAAAAAAACCAACTCCAGAAAAGAATAGAGTTATTCTTACATCCAAGCTGTTTGATCCAGCTGTGGTGCATCACCACCACAACATAAAATTTAAAAAAAAAAAAAAACAGTCAATGACTCCTGAGAATGAGCGGAGATTTCTGAGGAACAAAGTCACAAGTAAATTTTCAAAATATAGATACAGGATTGCAAAATACATGGCTCACTTGGAATTAAGGTGGATATTTTATGCCATACTGTTCACAAAGTCTTACAAGTCTGAAGAGCAGTTCCTCAAATAGTTCATTAAAACATTACAAAGTCCCCACTACTCTTTACACCCCCCCTCCCACTTTCATTAGAAGTTGTCCACACATGACCTGCAGGCCGCCACTGATTGGCACATGGGCGCCCTGCTCCTGCCGGCCAGCTTCTCACCTGGCAGGCTCCCTGCCAGCAGGTACGCAGACGAAGGCTTCAGTTAAAGGTTGGTCACCCTGTCACTTCTACGCTCCTACACACACAAACGCCAACTGTTTTCAGCCCTGGCACAACATCCATTAACTCTCCTGCACTCACAGACATCACGTTCCATCAGGCTCCATGTGCAAAAGCAGCTAGATATTAATTTCCTTTTTGTTGCTATAAGTGTCCGGGTTTGATGGATGCAGCCTACATGCCTATCATCAGGGTTAAATTGATCACAGTGTGGCTGACGCCTCATGTGGCGCACGCAGATAGTTGGATCGAGAGACAGCTGATTAAAAATTCAAGGTAAAAATCACACTGACGCTGGGAGAGAAAGCTGTCCGTATTTTATGAAGTTATAATACTGAAGTCGGCACATGGGGTGTTATATTTTTTCGAGTTTATCCCAAAGTACACATCACACAAAAGGAGAGGAAAAACAAAGCGGCTTGGGCCAGAGAAAAATCTGATATTCTTTTTAGCACATTCACAACCGTGCCAGAGTGTAAAACATAATTTCACTACCAAATCACCCGCGTGCTATCTTCAACCTAAACTCGCCGGGTGACTCTGATACAAAGGCTCGCGTCTGCCTGCAGTTAATCAAAGCTTCTGTTGACACAGGAAGTCTATTGGAGGACACCATGAAAGCGGGGTTTGGCGCGTGTGTGTTTGTTGAGGGGTGATCCACTTGCGCTCACACTGCATCTCCCCTCTTTGTGTGACAGACAAAGCAGATAGCTGCCCGTCTATCTGGGCAGATAGGATCACTATACAAACAGCATCCAGCCTTTATTGACACGGCGCTGGTGTGAGTGGATGCCTGACACACAGAGGGAAGCACGAAGACGGAAGAGTGGGCATGTTGGGAGACTTTTAAATAGTACAGTAACTGAATAACCAGACCTCTCTCAACAGAAGTGCATCACTCACTGTGTTTCTAAGTAAATAGGAAGGTAAAACTGTTTGAGGGTGGACGGTGTGAAAATGTCAACTTTTATCTTCAGTCACTTTTCATCAAATCTTTCACCTTTTTGAAACAGCGGGGTTTTGGCCCTGCGATCAGGTTTAGGGCTTTCACAGCTCTTATCATTACACAAGGTTAGCTACCACTGAGATTCAGATAAATAGTAAATAAACCTGACTTCTGCAGGTACTATGAATCTGGTTTAAAGAGAGAAAATACAAACCCAAATCAGGCTGATAGGGGTCAGCAGATTGTTTGAACCCAAGATATTTCATATTTTTTTCTTGCATTTCAGACCTGCAATTTACTCCAAAAAATATTGGTACATCAGTAATTGAGTTCCAACAAGGAGATGAAAGAAAAACATATTTCATACTGGTGATTGTAAATATGATTTGGTTCAAAGCTGTAAGGGTGAGTCTTTCAAGAGCGAAGCCAGACAGAGCTTCTCCGCTTAGCCAGCAAATGCATGAGAAAATCACCGAGATGTTTAAAACTAGTGACATATCCAAATGAAATGAGGTATTTGTCCTTGTACAGCAGACAGTCTCATTAAACAAGTAAAGGAATCCAGAAGAATTTGGGCTTGCAGCCTAGCCTGGACACCAGGCGGTACTGCATCAAGTACCATTATTAATAGCTGCTATAACCAGTTTGTAAAGAATAATTTGTTAAGAGCACAAAAAAAGAAGACTGTTGCTTAACCTTGTCCAGAGGTGGTGTTGACATCTCTGGGCTGTGAGACATCTGGGATGGACCATCACCAAATAGAATTTTTTTTTTTTAAATTTTTCTTTTGTGCTCCAAAGCAAAGATGAAAAGAAACAGACTGTTTAAACAAAATGTCCAAAAGTTCTGGACTCTGATAGTATGGACTTGGCAAAGCTTACATCCACATCTGTGGGAATAAGCTTTGCCAAAGCCCCTGGTGCTTCAGACCTGAAATCCAAGAACAGATTTATATTAATGAAGCTGACAACAAAAACCAGGAAATATGTAGGATTCAGACTGCCAGCAAAGACATAAAAGTCAAAGTAATTACCAGAATCATAGATTTTGTTTTGTATTTGCAATATTGTTCTTTGAGTCCTGGATGCAACATTAACACCACCGCAGCATACCAGAGGACTGAAACATATATTTTTTTAGATGACAGTAATCTTCTTTTTAAAGGGTATCTTTTTGCCCTCTAAACAACGTGTACCCTGATAGAAACTTCAACCTTCAAGAGGAACCAAGAACCAATTTCCACAGAAAATTAAACAAAGCTCGGCCTGAGACACAGTCATTCAGAGAAAACGGTATGTGAGCACAATATTCACGGCCTCTAAGTGCACTTTTTATTTCATAAATGGTTTCATGCAAGTAATTTTTATTCTATTTTAGGTGGACATGCTTGAGAATATGTTGAAGGCTTAAAAAAACATAACGTATCAAAAATTGGGAAACAGTGAATTTTAAAGTTAGAAAAACACAATTTTTCATTTTCAGTGCTTTCCATTATCTGACAGACATACAGATAACATATTTTTTATGTCTGTTTTGGTTTCAGCTGCACATTTTGACATTTAAAGATGGTCTGCTGAAGTCTTAGTACCAAGTATAGCCTTTTTTGAGTAAGCGTAAATTTTTCACAAAGTTGATCTTAAAGGATGGAGCTGGAAGCTGTCAACAAATCCCATAAGAAGACCAAAATCAACAATGCAGCAGTCCATCTGCGAATACTTTCCAACCTCCCACACTCAGCTCCCTGGTGCCTGATGAAGATTAAAATCTTGGCCCACATACTCCAATTTTGTATCTAGTCATTAAAAAAAAATAGGCGAAACAACACCCTAAAACAGCTGGTAACACATTTTGAGCAAATGTTACTCCAACAAGAGACAGTTGTACATTAGCTGAGTATTAAAAAAAGAAACTCATTACTGACTTTGACCTTTTTGACAGACTGATAAAAATTGTAAGACCTTGTTCAGGAAATTTACGTCTTTCCAGAAGTGAAATTTGAAAAAGAAAAAAAAAAGGTCAACAAGTGATGCTTTTAAAAATAACTGCTTATCTTTAACATCAGCAAAGACCTTCAGAAGCTCTTAGATCTGTTGCCACGTTGTTAATGTAGCGACGCGATATCTGGCATATCACAATATCACGCTTTGCCGAGGGCTGGTGGCATGACTGTTGATGGCAGCAAAAATCTTTCTTCTACACAAAATCTGCTCTCAAATCCCTTGCATGGGCTGCCAATAAAAAAAGAGAAAAAGTTAAATCCACGTTAGCCCCAACCAGATTTCAAGCCCTAAATACAGAAGAATGAGGTCTTAAAGTCTGGGGCTGAGGAGGGTGTTAAATAATAAGAGGGAGCTGGATGGCGTGATGGGAGAGGGGACAATAGTTTCCAGAAGAAAGAAAATGAAGAAAGGAATGAAAGCAGGGAGACAAGGGACGATAAGACGAGGGGGTTATCCCAGTTACTGCGAAAGGATTAAGTGATCCACGAATGTTTTGATGATGCATGCACACACATGCACGCCGTTTCATTCAATCATCCCGAGACAGAGACAGAGGCAAACATGCATGCAGGCATGTGCTGAGCGGGGTTAAGGAGCTGCGCTGTCTGCTGAGCCAGTCTGACTGGGCTGTAATGACTTCAGAGGATGCTGAATTCTTTTTACCCACCAGTGTAACACAATAAAGCAGAGCAGGGAGCTTTCTTTCCATCCTCAGTGGACCATCTTACCAACTTTTCCAGTTTTGACTTCTTTTTTTTTTACTTCTTCCATTCACGTTCTTCGGTTGCTCTGTTTCCCAGAATAAACACTTGGTCCTTCTTAACCTTGACCTCTTTCCCTCATTCCCTCATTCCCTCTGTTTACTCTGTAACTGCTGGTGTCTTGGATGTGTTCAGCTTCCAGTCAGTCCCTTTTTTCTTCCTCAGATCCTTTGCTCGTCCAGTGTCACGTGTGACGGTGTAGGGGGCCTGAATCGCTCCACCCTCGGTTCCCTGCTGCGTCCACATTCTCCGGTTATCTTGCTAAATAGCTTATCCATCCTTTGTTTTGTTACTCTGGCAGCCAACTGCAGGCAGGAGACAATTATTTTTAGACATCAATGTTAAGCCTTTACAGTTTTTCGACTTATTTACAACAAATAATCACAGGAGAAAAAAATCATTTTGTTACTTAAAGATGAGTCAGTCTACTTAGACTTACAGGTTTAGTTTTGTCTCCTGGAAACAGAAGTTCCTCTTTAATTGTACAAACATAAATCTGAATTATGTGACAAGTAATTTGATGTTAGAGTATTAATAAATATTTTTTACTGTATAGATATAAACATTTGTAGTGACTCAGCTTTTTTCTTGTGAAGACTAAAATCTTCCAGAAAGTATTTTAGCCTTAGGGTGCATTTTGCATTCACATTTCCCTTTTAAACACTTTAATGCCAAATGTTATTACAACATACAACAAGCCAGAAAATGCTGCAGTACTGTGGTTATAATGTAAGTTTTACAATTGTCATGGTTACAGTGTTGCTTATTTATAGTGGATTTACAAGCTGAGCTATCCCACAACTTACACTTCATTCACACCCCTGCTGAAAATGGCTCAAAAAAGACTGATCTACATGTATATCACCCTTTGAACACCTACAGTTCTGTATATGGCACAGGTTAAATAATATCTGATCATTTTCAGTTCAGGGCTACTTTCAAACCTGCCCTGAGTTGCACAGCAGTTGGAAGATTATTAGTTGTATGTCCTTAATTGCGACCTCAGTTTGAATTTCTGCTGTGACTCGCTGTTGACCTGATGTCACAGTGAGATGGTTAAGTTACATTGGTGGCTGTCAATTATTTTTCTCAGGAAGCACCAGGTAACCTCGCCATCAGTGAGCTGTCTGTGGGAAGATTCAGAAGAATCATGCTGTGAGAGTTGTGGGGAGAGAAGCTGGCAGACATAAATAAAAGTCACCACTGAATCCTGACATTTTGGAGGAAATCTGTTTCAGTAAACCCATTAACATCTTGATCCCAACACTCTTTCCTCTTATTATCCATACTCTTCTCAGTCGCTGATACAGCACCACAAATAGCCAGCTATGCATTCGTATTATTTTTTTTGCTTTTCCTGTATGTGACTTTTCTGCTATTGTTTCTTTCTTTGCAGAAGAAAATGTAATATTACCTTTTA
>JAOWBL010000020.1:15359705-15385098 GCA_028564865.1 Zenarchopterus dispar | reverse complement strand
TATATGTATATATATATACACACATATATATATATACACATATATATACATATATGTGTGTGTGTGTTAGTACATTATTTATGACATTATTCATGTCATGAATATTTTATTCAGTGATATTGAAACTAGAAAATTCATAAAGAAGTTTTGAAAAGGTGACAATGCTACTACCTGTTTGTGTCATGTCCTGCAATGGTGGTGCGTAATACAAATAAAAAGAAGCTTCATATTGGCTCTTTAGAAACTGATGGGTCACTTAACCGATGCTTCATCTGCTGTATTTACAGTCATTGAGTTTACCTCAAAATGAAAACATACTACATCCTCCTGATTCCAACTGTCACTCTTTCTCAGAAAATGATTCAAAGTTGCTTTAATACAGAAACGTACATATGAAGGACAGCAGTCTGCTGTTAAACTCATATTAGGGAAGTTGCTTTTAACAGTAAAATATATTAAACAGGAAAACAAACATCACAGTACACCGATCCCAATGGAACTGTCCATTTTGACATATTTTTTTGTTGTTTTTTTTCTAAAAGTGGTGGCCATGAAAAGAATTCTTGGTAATTCTTGGTGTAAAAGAATTCTTCTTTTACACAAAGAATTTTGGTGGAAAACGGGAAAATAATAATAATAAAAGTAATGTATCCATGGTATAGGAATCAGGTAAACACAGTGAAGCACGGCCGGTTTTTGTTGATCAATTTGAAAGCTGGTTTTAATCTGTCCTCTACAGCTTCTGATTGTCCCTCAGCATCGTGACAAAGCTCCATACGGTGTGAGAGAATAAAGACATTTCTATCAGGTTTGTATTTGGATGAAGTTTGGACTGGGTCAAAATAAACAAGTAAATAAAAAAAAAAATCAGAATAATCTACATAACAACAGATTCCCTCACACTGTTTCCTTTTCAATGTTTGAAGATTACATAGAAATTTCGATATCTTACAAAGAACAGAGCTGGTCCTAATAATATATAGTGGATTTTATTAACAATAAGCAGACAGGAAATGTGACAGAGAATGACATGCAAGACATGTAGCAAAAGACCACAGGCTGGTGCTCCAACTTGGGTCAGCTGTCCAAGCATTGCTCCTGCCACACATGGAGCGAGCTATCTTGCACCCTGCCAGACCTATTTTAATTTTTTTTTTTTTTTTTTGTGCAGAGATGAGAATATAACTTTACCTGATAAATACAAGAAGTAAGTCATCAAGCCAGCCTTAAACAAAGACTGCGTTAATGGAGAAATAATGAATAGTAACTCAGTCTCAGTTTACAGGCGAGGCAAAAGATGAAAAATAAAATATAATAAAAATACAATAAGACAATTACATCTTCACACACAAAAAAAGTGTTTTCTTTGTGTTTCTTTATTTAATGGAATACATCTTGTAAGAAGCAGGCAGCCACGGAGGAGAAGGGCCTGATACAGATGTGTGTTGCTTCCCCTCCGTTAAACGCAGAAAAACCCACAATGATCAGTGAAATAACTTGAAATTGGCAATAGCAATATTAAATAATAATTTACAAAAACATTGTTCATGAAAATCAGATAACACATTTGAATTGTAGTTGAAAAAAATAATTTAATAGAAACAAAAAAGATGTGAGTAACCTTGATGGAATCAGTGCAACCAAATGTTTCCTGTAACTCAACACTTCTTCGCCTGTACACTGGAGCTTCGACCCACTCCTGATGAGCAAACTGCTCCACCCGTCTCAGGTTTGTAAGGGGGTCTTCTCCAGACCGCGCGTTCCACAGATGTTCAGTAGGTTTTAGATCAGGGTTCACAGAAGAACTTTTCAGAATAGTCCAGAGTTTTGCTTTTAGTTATTCTTGAGTGTTTTCAGCTGTGTATTTTGGGGCAGTAACCTGCTGCAGGATCCATGACCTGCGACTGAGATCAAGTTTTCTCTCGACGGTCTCGAGATGTGATTGTAGCCTGCAGATATTCAAGACACCCTTTACCAGACACAGAGAAGCACACACCCCACTTCAACTCCATCGGTGACAGACAGGTGTTACATGGGAGGAAATAATAAAAGTAATTTCACACGGATGATGAAATTAGGTAAACATAGGTTCTGATGTACCACATTGCAGGTCATACCAAATTCCTGTCATTATTTAACAAAAATTAAACCATTATGCAGAACCAGTGTGTGAAAAACTAAATCCACTATAAGACTCAATGTATTGCAGAATCACCTTCAGCAGTTCTGTATGCAGTTCTGAGTCTTTTGCATTATTATTGAGGAGATTTGGCCCACTCTTCTCAACAACCTAGTTTCAGTTCATTTAGATGTGCAGGCATTCAAGCATTCATTCATGCAAAGCTCTGTTAAGATTCAGCCACAGCATTTCAATCACGATGAAGTCTGGACTTTCACTCCTTGCAACTGCTGGAGTCTTTCTTTTTCAACCACTATGCTGTAGATTTACACGTGATCTTGGGATCACTGTCCTGTTGCATAAGGAAGTTTCCATAAAAGCTTTGACCGTTCTTGAAACAGTTGGATGTTTCATACTCTGAACCCAGATATGGAATCAACTACCAACAAAATACTTACCTCTGTTCCTCTTCCTTTGTTGTTTTCTGCTCTTTCTCAGCCCTTGCTGACATCACTTCCATCCCACCGCCTGGCTGAGCTGCATGTGTTAATGTGTATTGCAGGCACTGGTGGTGGGGGGTCTAATTTAATTCGGCAGCAACCAGTTCTAGCTCACATTAACGCAGTTTAATAAAAGACTATTCAATTAGCTAAAGAGCTCCGTGCGAGTGCGCTGCATGTAGAAAAGGAATGGCAATAGCCATTGATGGAGCCGCACACTCCAATTACGCTCACTTTCGACTTCTTACATACATAATGCAAGGTCGGCTGAGGGAAGAGGGAAAAAAAAAAGACTGAGCGAGTGAAAAATGGAGGGTGAATGGGTCTAGTACTCCAGAAAGAATAACGTACATGTGGCAGTATACGTGAGGTTTTTTTCTTCTTCCTTCTTTTCATATCTTGCACCATATGAAATCAAAGTGTCTTACTTAACTTAAATGTATTCCTATTAAGTCTCTACAAAGGGCAACAGTTTGTCAGAGTCAGACAGCACCTCTCATTCCCTGACACCTTCTCAGCTGGATGAGAAAGAAGAGCTGACAAACAAGCACGTCAAGAGCTGAACAAAGGAGACGGTGAAAGCAACTCGCAACATCCAGCTCTGCGGCTGACTGTCAAACTCGTCTCCAGCTCAGCTTCAATCAGCGGCAACAGTTCAGATAATCGCTTTTTAGACAAACGTGTGCTTAAGCAGGTTCCTGTACGTTGGCTGCAAAGTTAGACCCACGTCTCTCCGCGCAACGCGCGTTTTCGACAACTTGTTGTACTCAAACGGGTCCGGTAATTGTCTGGAAATCAATAGCGGCGCGCTGTGAGGCGCGAGCAGCCATCGCCTAACCTTGCACCGCGCAGCTGTCTTCCCCAATCAAAGCCAGCCTGGTTTCCACGGCAACCTCAATCCCACTTCTTCCCCATTAATAAGGCGGGAAAAGAAGGGCTTTGCAGTGATGGCGCAGGGGCTTGAAATGGAACCGGAGGAGGAGGGAGCGAGGTTCAGCTGCGCCGTATGATGAGACTCAATCAGACTGAACAAACTCAGCTTCTTTTAGAAACAAGCAACCCGCCGCCATCAAGATTGTGTTTATCTCATTTCAGCGCCAAACCACATTCAAAGCATCTCATAGAGCCTATTCTTCCATTTTCCCCCCCCTACCTATTGTGCTCTCTTATTCAATATATTTGCAAAATGTGCCTGATATTTCTGTAATTCAAGCATTTTAATTAAAGGGGGTGGGTTTCTAATAAAAGCCAAATGGCAGATAGCAGTGGCGGAGCTTTCCAGGAGCTTGTTTAATCAGAGAATTGTTGAAAGGGAGAAGGCAATAACAGGGTGAATACAGGCTGGTATTTGTAAAGAAATGTCAGGGAGAGGGAAGGGATGTCTGAGTCACTGGCTCAAACCTCTAATATGAAGCTGGCTTTAATATAGGTAATATGTGTGTCTGTTGGGTTAGAGCGGCCAAATACCTTCAAGTGAAGTTTGTAGGTGGGTGCGTTCACTGACTCACACTCATAAATGGACTGGCAGATACACTCATGCACTTTTCACTTTCATTTTAGTAAATTTCTGTAATAGAGCATATGTCGTATGGATTGGTTAGGGGCATTATGGATGTCTCGATCAATGTCATGGTGGCAAGTGGGAGTCAAACTGCGATCAATAGATCACTCCTAACAGCTATCATTAACAAACACACTCCGCCACGTCCTCATTGACTACCACTTGTGTGAATGTGTGCTTAAATCCAAGAATAAACATGCGGGTTTGTTACAAGACCATCAATATTTTCTGTGTCTGCTGTGCGTATTTGAGTGTGCACAGCATGTGTGTGTGTGTGATAACAAGCTCTGTCATTCTGAGGGTGGCCAACCGTGTCCGTGTATAAGTGAGAATGCAGTTGAAAGTGCACGTGCATGTACACACACAGACACACACACAGAGGAAGGGGTTTACGTGTGTGGGTACAGAGTATAGCTGCGAGCTGTACCTCTGTTTGCTGACCTCCAGGGTTATCTGGAAGGTTCCTCCACACCTTGCTGCTGGCACAAAGCCCCTCTGTAACCATGGAAACACAGCTTCCAGGGACAATATGTGCCCTGTCCAGTGTGTTTATGTGCGCACATTCACAAGAGCCCCTATATATGATGACATGTATGGTTAGGGGTGCCGTATACTAGGAAAACACAAAAACTGGACACACCTACACACGTTCACATTAATACATGCACAATTCCCTATTCATTTACTCCTCTTTTTTTTTCTCCACTCTTGTCTCCCTTCTCTCGCTTAATGAAACCACAAGCCCGGCATAAAATCAAGCCCCTGGGCCTGCACTGTTTTGTCAGAAGGGTGCACACGACCCCATTTTCAGTAGTGGAAGCACTATTTGCTTACTGTGACATGAGCCAATCATGCTCCACCTCACTGGATGCACACATGCACACACACACAAAGGCACAGTACTTGCAGTCTCATCACCACTAGATCACTGCAATTTATTACAACAGCAGGGGTGCACTGGCACAACTTGACAATAAATCAACATACCATATACTCTGAAGTGACAGGTGAAGATAATGCACTCAAAAGCACAGATACATGGCTAAAGAAAAAGGAAGTGGGGGTTATCTAGTGATGGCGGCCAAATCAGTGGATGGACAGGAGAAGGAGAAAAAAAAGGACACATTTGATGTTCTTGGCTTCTTCACTTCTAGTCCACTTGATGCTGCTTTCTTTGGGTTTTTCAGCCATGATTCGTCAAAGGCCCCTGAGAAAGGAAGGACAGACACAAAGTTGGGAGGAATTTACGTTACAGGAAACTAAGAGGAAACTCACAGGAAGCTCAAAAGTCAATCCAAAGAAAACAGCAAGTACCAAATCTAAATATCTAGCTGTAAGACCGTTCCCTCATGGCAGGAACATAGCTTTTGTTCTCTGGAGCTCCAACAGAGTGACATGGTGTAAATTTATAGCAAACAGAAACTTTACCAATTAATAACTAGCCTTAATACAACTGTTTACCACATTATAAGTCTCCTAAAATGTTATTTTTAAGTATACAGAGTCTTATTGATATAGTCTTTGCATACACTTGGTGCTGCCAAAATTCGGCAAAATAAATGCGAATATTTGTATTTTGGGCTATTTCTTTCCAGTAGTCAGTCTGGAAGGGCTCATATAGCTCGAATTCTTATAATTACAAAAAAACAAAAAACAAACAAAAAACCAAACAAAACAAACAAAAAAACCAAAACAAAACACAGATCCCTGTGAGCATAAGTGGAGGGAAGCTGATATAGACGATGGATGGATTTTTTTTATGTTATCCTTTCAAGATTTTATCACCTAAATAACCAAAATCTTCTTTTATCTGATGCATGGAGGTGTTTGTGTTGTAAATAAAGCAACTGGTCTTAAAATAAATTTGGAAACTATATTAAAACATTTTCAACAAATACCTAAAAGTGTGTTTCCATCTGATCACCAGCCACATATTCAGGGTAATTTCAACATGTTCCTCCAGTTCTTACCCTTTTATTTTCAGAGTTTGTAAGTCATATTTATAACTGATATTGTCATGGTGAAGGAACTGCATGTGGTTCAGACAAACTCTGTAAACGTGACAACAAATTTCTTAAACATACTTTTATTATCTTACTTTTTTTTTTCTCTCTCTTGTCATATTACCTTTTTGCCTGACCACTTTTATCTGCAGCGCTTCCGCTTTTTCTATATGACAACAGATGTTTGTAAAGCCTTTAAAACACTGAAAGGAAAAGTCGTGCCTTCCAAGTCCTCTCATGGGAATTCCCTAAATTAACATCTGGAAACACATCTGTTAATGTAGAGAATTCCCTGAAAGAACAAGTAAAAGCACATCAAATAAGACCAAAAACAAAAATAAATGTCCTAATGGTTTAGTAGGTATCTTGGTAGGTATAAAGTCTATAAGATTCCCTCAAAACCTATAGTAAATAGTATCTGAGATCCCACTTTTATCAAACAAACCCCTGATCACATTAAAGAGACAGATCAATAAAAGCAACATTTCATTTTTATGCCAGTGCTTGGATGACATAAGTTTATTAAGCATTCATTTTTGTATGTAGGTGTGGCGTTACATTTATAGCTGAACATATTTAAAAAGCCAGTTTACTACGCTACAGGGAGCAACCGTACTCCCCTTGCGTCAACATACATACAAGCAGCCAGTCGGAACAAGAGACGCAGGGCAACATGGGGTTACTGAAGCATTAGCTTGTGGCTGCCGGGTGGGCTAGTTGGCATGCTAACTGCCTCTGTGCTCGGTTGGCAGGCGTATATGCCAGCGGGCAGGTTAGCTGTGCACTTGCCAAGTGCATCCGAGGGCATCGCAGTCTGTGCCTTTGAATTGGAGATGAGTGGCAAATGCAACAAGGGGATTTAGCTTTACTGTTCCACTCACGTCCAGAGATATAAAGGGAGACAGAGTGTGTCTGCGTCTGTGCACGGAAATTCACTATTTCTGTGAAGGTGGCTGCTAATGTGTGCAGACGTTTATGAACACAAAGAAGTGTGTGTGTGTGGGTGCTATGGTGGTATGTTTTGACAGGGTTGTTGGTATTGCCACCATCGTACGCATTATGCCTAATGCATAGTGTATGAAGTAGTTTCTGAATTTCAAACTGACCCCTGGCACCTCCCACGGTGCACACAGTTCAATTCGGTGCCCCGAGTCCAAGCGTGGACTGTCGCCATCCAAACTTGGATAATTTAGAGACAGGAAAAGCTCTTTATGGATAACACCTCAGACAGCAAAGGCAGCCAAATATCCTCACTCAAGGTCTGCAGTCAATTTCACTTGCCAATTTTTCGGGGCAGACCTAGCAACAGCATGTGCATCTGAATACATTTGCACTGCTAAAAGTAGTTTCACTCATAAAAGTTATTTGATAGATCTAAAGATTGCAATATCACATCTTGAACATCAGATACCTGTATTATTATTATTGTTATTGTGATGTCACACAAAACCCATGGAGTGATTTGTTTTTCTTTAATGTATATTGTTTTATTAATTTATATAAATGATTTAGAACTAAAATTAACACTCTCTGGAAGGAAAAGTTAAAAGCTGACAGTAGCTTCACTTTAGTCTTCTGTTAAGGTCAGATTGAAGATGCACAAAACCACCAATTCAAAGAAAAATGCACACAGACACAGAAACAAACGGATTCTTCCACCTGCCAGTTTCCATCCAATTAGAGAGCAGTGTGAAGACTATATAGATGTTGTGTTCATTGGCTGGAGATCAGCTCTGAAACAGCAACAGCATGGAAGCAACAGCTTGCACACACTGGGTGTGTTGACACTTCCACAGCTATGTATAAGCTAATGGACAACATGCACACTGCAGATACACATGAGATATCTTCTACAGCAAATATAAAGAGAAGCGCTCTCTCTCATACACACACACGCACACACACACACACACACACACACACACACACACACACACACACACACACACACACTGGCCTTGCTCACTTGTCTTTTCTCTGTGAAAAATAAAAATAATAGACAAGAAGAAAATCAATATCTGTCTTCTCTGTTCAGTGCTAACAGCACTCAGCTCTCTCCTTGTCTCAGGAGACAGTTGCCAGGCAGGACTGTCAATCAGCCACTCAGAGTGGCTGTGGATATGACCGCTTTATAAAAACCCAGCCCTCCACTGATTACACAGTCAGTACGACAGCCAGACAATCAATTAGTTAATCGAGGAAAGCTCTCAGTCAGTTAATCAGCTAGTTGTGCATCTGGCCACTTGGTAAATTTAGGACCAGAATTCACTCTCCTTTAGTTCTGTTTTTGGCCTCAAGGGGTCCACCAACCCCTTGAGAGAACTAAGTTCCTCAGCTGTTAAATTTTAGGCCATGCTAATCAGCTGGCTGTTAATGTGACCATAAGGAAGTAGTCCACACTGGGCTCAAAGCTGTCTTTTATTTGTTGAAGTGTCACTCAAGGAAAAAAAAGCTCAACATTTACAGATAGCTAATTACTGAGCTGAAATTCACTATAAACTTTCCTGAAACAAAGCAGAAATATACTGAACATTCATACTTACCATAGGTTTATTACATTCATGTTTGAAGACTATAGACTGTTTATTGAGTCAATCTCTGTGGCAGTTACATTAAGTTTATTTTGTAAGAAAAAGATGATGAGAATCCATCAGATGCTCAGTAAGGGGAGAAGTTGGATAAATCAGCATGTGATCACATCACACTGCAAATGGAAATGTCCATTTCTGCAGACCAGCTCCTAAAACTTTCCAAACACAGACCCAGCTAACCTATTTCAATAATGACCGAAGAAGCTGAGCAGGAACAGCACAGATATGAGTTGACTTGTTAATATGCAGTTCTACTGATAATCAGAAGGCTGTCATTTAGCAGCAACATAAACAGGGCTTGTATCTCACTATGACAGAGAACAAATAAACATGAACATACTTATCAGTTCAAGTAAAACAATTAAAATGAGCTCTTTAGCTCAGAACCGAGAGGACTGTTTAATGATTCAGTGACGATAGGGATTGCATGTTATTATATATTTCCACGATTCAGTTAAAAACAACGTGGCTTGATGATAAACATCTCTTTCTGACACTCGCAATTACTTGAAGGAGCTCTACTTTCAAATAGTTTCGTCTGTGTTTAACAACCCCTGTGTGACCTCTGTGCAACAACTGTCACAACTACTTCAAGAACAAAAGTTAAAGATGTGCAAAAAAATCTGTCTGCTGTGACTCATTTAAATAATTCCCTCCTCAAAGGGAAGCTTCCATAAATACATGTAGAAAATCATAATGTCAACATCTTTCTAGACCTAAAATCCCACTGTGCTTTGTCCCTTTTTAACGCCATGATGGAATTTGCAGCAGTAAATCTAGCTCTATGAATCTGACGTTGTCTTTGAATTAACAGCTGAAAATAATTTGCAATTTGGATTAATACATGGTGTAATGGGTGAGTTGGATGTAATGCGAAAAAGGTTCTTAAGAGTGAGAAAGAACAGAAGAGATTCCAACTCTTAACACAAGGGAACTTTTGCAATCTTTAGCCGGGGTTCCTTATAGGTATGAAGGTTAAAAGTGAAGCCACGCAGTTGGGACTTGAGCACAACTGCTAGTACGTAAGTCATTACATCGTTACACTAAGTGTGTTTCTTTACACTGTGTGTGCACTTTCAGAAAAATCAGCACAGCAATGGAGAACAGCTTACAAAAGATGATGGCAATGTACTGACTTTGTGACTTTTTTGAGTTTTTCTTGTCAGATACAGTCTTCAACAATCCCTACAGTTGTTAAATTACTATCTTGAGGAATTGTTGCTTCTACAAATTGTGTTTATGTTGCATACACGCCCTCCCCAACATACATGTGTAACTGTACCATGCCCAAGAACAGTACACGTCTTCCAACTGTGTCAAAGACCAAGAATAGCGTGTTTGAGCATGGAGCAGAGAACTCACACTTGCAAAATGAGACTTTTAGGGGTCAGTTGAGTAGGGATTGTCTAATGTGAGTGCACCGTCAGACACTTTTACAATATTGTCTGAGATTTACTCTTGTTCAGCCGCTCCCTTCTTCTCATTCATTATTACTTTCTTGGGTCTCATATATTTGCTTTTGCTAGGAAATAAACTGTAGTTCTGTGAGGTATGTACTACGTTGTTGAAGTGTGACATAGTGCCACAAAAAATATCAAATTTTGGAAGAGAACTGGAATGGAAATCTAAAGAAAATGTTGGGTGTTTTTTTTTTTTTTTTTTTTTTACAAACATTGAAAACCTTTTAAAGTCAGACTTTTATTACAACATATCATGTTATTGAATTACTTTTTTTTGATAATCTCATTCACCAGCATGCTGTGAAATGCCAAATGTCAGGAAAGTATGGCATTCAGAGTCGTATCATGTCAAAGGGTGGCCATTTGTCCTCCACAGGCAAATTAGTTGAAAGCACTGCATGTTTAAAAACGATGTAATAAAGCAGAACAGTGAAGACAAAAGTATTTTTTTTCCCTCAGTGGCATTACATTCTGGTTTCAGGTTATACAATCTAAACAATCTGTAAGAGTCTGATCAGTGTTATCCCTGGTCAGTGTGACATGTTTAACTTTGAGAGCATCATGCGCCCTGGTGCCAGCATCAGCAGGTTGGAGGTTGGGCTCAGCTCCACACCTGCTCCTCCTCAGAAAATCAAGCCCCAGCCTACAAGAGCTCAGCGCCGGATCGTAAATGCGTACAGTGAGTTAGTCACCGCTCCAGCTCCATCTGTTTTGCCTGTCTGACTTTTTGTCTTCTGTCCAGGAACTCCTGCTCCAGTCCTCACACCAGTCCACCAGAATATCAGCCTGCATCACCCCACTCTGGACCTGCTCACCTGGCTGCCTCGACCACTTGTTCCACCTCTGTCTCTACCACCATGAAAGACTTATTATACTGACATCTATCTGTGGCTCTACACGCATTCTGGGTTCAACCACCGGAATGTTAACAGTGAGACTGTATGACTTAAAACAGTGTTTCTCAATTCCAGTTGTCATGGACTGCTGTCCTCCATGTTTTTGATGTGTCCCTGCTCTAACACACCTGATTCAGACTAATCTACCACCAGCAGCTTTTCACCGGGCTCTGCACCAGCAAGGCAACAACCCACTCATTTGAATGAGATGTGTTAAACCAGGGAAACATCAAAAACATGGAGGTCAGCAGTCTTTGAGGACTGGAATTCAGAAACACTGACTTAAAATAACTCACAATGCTGCACGTCAACCACTCAGCCTATGTTCAGTTTTATTAATACAAACAATGAATACCCCAGAGAAAACTCTGTCTTTGCTCAGTCTGCCTTTTTATTGAGGCAAATGAATTAACAAGCTGTTAAAAGAAAGATACTTCAGAAAGTAGTCATGACAGCATCAACTGGACCTAGTATTTTTACTTATCTTTACATTATCTATTCCACTGTCCATGAAGGAGTGCTCAGATAGGTGTTGTTGGAGATGACACTAGAATTTATAGGGGGTCATTTGTAACAATTTATTCTAAAAGCCTGTACTTATACAAATAAAGTAAAGCACATGACAGCTTAACCCTTAGAGGATGGCGCTGATCACATGTTGGAGATGGTGATCGGTGAAGTGGAGCAGCATGGATGAGATGTTTGACCAGATGCTGATGGAGTGGCATAAAGATTTTAAAGAAAGAATGACTGCTGGGAGATGGAGGGGAGGGACAGGAAAGAGCACAGCTAATCTTTATGTGGCCTGTGTATTCATGGGGCGGTCGCTTTGGGGATGATGGATGTGCAGGAGACGTGGAATAGAAGGAGGGAAGGAGAGAGGGAGAGTCACATAGACAGGCATATGTGAGCTAGGAAGCATGAACAATTATATTAAAATAATACACATGTGGGTATGGAAATATTTTTGTAGCAATCACCCAGGAGCTATAATCAGTCTAAGGAGATACGCTAACATTTGAAGAAAGTAATAACAGAAATATGACAGTAAACACGCCTAACTGGGTCTGTGTGTGTGTACGTGTGGTTGCATGTGAGCGCTTTTAAAAATACTCGTGAGTGAAGCTGAATAAAGTGGCTGTTTTATCAGATTACAGTTAACAGGCAGGCCAAGGCTCACAGTGGAGCTCAACACCTGCTACTACTGATATGGCTATATGCATAAAAACACAACTTTTTTATTTTCTTATTTGCTTTCTATTTTATAATCCCCCCCAATTTTTTTTGTCTCAGTGTCAGCTTTTTTTCACTCTCCCAGTTGTGAGTGACAGCGCCTCCTCCTCTCTTCTGTTGCTCCTTTATTCCTGCTTTAATACTCTGTCATACCTGCATTCCTCCTACTGACAAAACCTCCCCTCTTTAGTCATCCTCTCTACACTGCTACCATCCTCCTCTTCTTGCTTCTTTACAGTCTCCTAAACCTTTCTTACCGAAAACCACTCTTAAAATTCAGTCTCCCCAGTTCTCCTCAGTCTTCTTCCATTCCTCCACTGATGGGCACATTCCTCTTTCATCCCTGCTACAAAGACTCATCTTTCTTTTTTCTCCCTCCGCTTCAACAGAAATGACAGAGTTTCTCTACTTCTTATCAATTTTTTTGAGTGAACAAACTGACAAACCTCACAGGCTTGAATGTTGCTGGAATCTGCTGTAACGGATAAATAGTCTGTTACTACTTAAGGAGTTTTAAAATTGTTTTAATGGGAAATTAAATACTAAACATTTAGCTATTACCGAATGCCACCTGAGATCTGCTCAATATGCTGCTGCAGCAACTACGTTCTAGACGGAAAAGGGATCATTTGTGGTTAAATGTGGCTGATGGATAAAATTACAATTTAAATGTTTAGAAGCAGTGACAATGGAGCAGATGCACAAGTCACACAGATGCTGGCACACATAAACATTCAATCCACATTGTTTCCCTTTATAAGATGTGGAAAACTTGTTGAAAAAAAAATTGCCTGCAGTCAAAGGTAAATTATCCATTAATTTTCTGTCAATCAACCTATGAACTGAATTAATGTTCCATCCTATAAGTGTATGGCAACCTTTAACAATTATAATTCACCCCTAATTTTTAAATTCCAGTTCAGGTCATCAAACTACTCTTTAATGCAGTTAATTCACACCAAAATATTCTAGACCTGACAATATAAAACACAAATTAGATATGGATGCAGGAACAAGATTACACACTTTAGTACTCAGTTATAATGCCCTTAATCATCAGCTTTCTGCGGAAACCTGTGGTGTGCATATGTAACTCCTCCAACAGATAAAGAATATTTTTCCTGTGGTTAACATAATTTGCTGTTACCAGGCATGTGAATTACTAAGATCTCTGTAAGTGTTTTACTTTCTCAGTCTATGTTTCTATTAAAAGCTTCGCAGTAATTAGCTGCAAACACTATCAGAGCATTTTAGCGGGCTGTGGTTTGCTAGTGTGCAACAGAGAATATTCAAAAAAAAAAAAAGTAATGGGTGGAGGTCTGGTTTCCATGCATTTATACCCATGAAAAGAAACACATTCACAAATACAACAAAATAACAAAACAGAAACAAAACCCACAACGCTTGATGAAAACAAGGTGCACTGACATTTACTGTGTGTGAGACTCACACACACACACGCATGCATGCACAGACACACACACATGCACAGTACTGAGTAGAGGTGAAATAAATTTTATTAACAGATTGTAAAGTGGAGATTGTAGGGAAAAATGTGTATGTATGTGAGTATACCCTCTTTCAGTTGCAAGTTTCACATAAGAGGAAACACAAAAAAACAACAACAAAAATAAAAAAATATATATGCTATATCCTTACTAGGGAGGGAATTATTGATAATTGGGACTATAACTGTGATTATCAACTAGCAGAATTATCTCCAGCTCTCAGCTTCATGCTCCGTGCACACTCACATACGTAAAAGTGGCACGTGGTAGCCATCATATGACATTTATGCTGCATAAGATTCACTGATCTCCTGACATGCTGTAATAAGAAAAGCAGGATGTATGAAAGGAAAAGAATGAAGAGTATGAAAATTGCAGCAGCTGAAATCAAACAGGTCACAGACCCCCGTGGCCCCTGAACCAGATGAAGCAGGTATGGAAAATGGATGACAGATATTCTAATGATGTTCATATCGGAACTCTGGCAGAAAATAAAAGTTTCTTTTGCTTGGTTTGTTGGCAGCACAATATAGACAGTCTGACTCAAACTATAAAAAATACACATGGAAGAATCTATATGGACAAGTGCATCGAAAGCTGGGTGGAAATGGCAGAACTGTTAGATAACTTCAACTTTGCTTACATGGGTGTCTGTTGTACTGAGATGCTGTCATATTAAAAATAAAATAATTGAAGAGCATCAATAAAAAATATATTTACGTGCAAATACAAAATCCAAAAACTGTGAAAAATGTGTTCAGTTTTAGGTAGACTTATGTGTGTTCAACCGACGTTAAACTGCATGCACAAAGAAAAGAAGGAATAATGAAGAAAAGTGTGAGTTGCCACGTATCAACTGCAGACAATAATTAATTTGTCCAAAAAAAAAAAAATACAGCATTCTCTTTTTAATCAAAAGAGAGAATGCATCTGCTTTAGAAAATCCATACAAATACATACAGATAACAAAAGAGTGAAGCTTTTAAGCTGTCGGGAGGTTTTCAGCAGGCTAAAAGCTTTGCTGTCTATTCAATACTCATTTTATTGTGGGACAAAGCTGAAAAAATTACTGCATCCAAAATGGTGTAAGCCTTTTAAAGCTATTTTATCTACCCAGGAGCAGCCAGCTGGCTTGGTTGTTTAAATTTAAAAAAAAAAAAGGTTCTGTCTGTCCAATCCTTCTCAACTATGTTCAGTTGTGTGTGTTATATATATATATATACCGGACTATAAAACAACTGTGCTTATATGACGACTCCCTCATTTTCAGACACATCTTTTGGGAAAAAAGTAAAAATTAAAATAAAAAATCAGGTGGACACCAGACCTTATCTGCTGTTACCAAGGACTTTTATTTTTATTTCTGTAGTCATTTGTCATGCATGTAGCGTTTTTCTATGAACTAATGACATATTAAGACAGCAGCTTCTCTCCAAAGTGTGAACACAAGCGTTGTGTGAAACAGTCTCCGTGTGAACAAATACCAACATTTTATAAAATCGGTAGTTTTACTGTCTAAGCTTAGTTTCTTAATTACACACGATGATTGAAGAAGGTGTGACTGGTGAAATGTATATGTACCGTGACAAAAAAAGGGATTGTACTGCATACAAGGATGTTGAACTGACAAGTAAGGACTCTTTAGAGAGAGAGAGAGAAAAAAAAAAAAAACCTCATAGATCCGCCACTACTGACACAAATGCAGTCGGTTACGCTGCAGCACTCATCAGCACCAGCTGAGGCTGGCTTTGAACTTGTGGGGGATGTCTTCAGTTCTTTGGTGATTTCCAAGACTTTCATATGAGCGGCTGAAGTGAAGCCAGGCCTTTTACTCTATTCTCAACCGTGTATTCATGCACCCTCTGCTCATAATTATGGAAGCTGCCATTGTTATTGTTGTGTTTTAGCATCAAAGCGCTTGTGCTCAAGGCCTGCTCTTGCACTGCTGTGATTAATTCCTCAGTCCTGCTCTTCAGACCAGCCTTTTTGGTCGGACTTCTCAATGTCAGACACTTCCTGAGTCTGTCGATGATACATGCTGTGCATTGGCTTCTCTTTTCAATATACAGTATACTCTACGCCTTGATGAGCAAGAGAAGTAGAAATGCTTGCTCAGACTCCAGCCAGTTTTTCTGCTTCTATTTCTACTTCTACTTCCGGTTCACAGTGTCTCCGTCAGTTGTTGGGGAACTAGAGCACATTGGTAAGACATGAGCAACTGGAACAAGACATAGATGGATCAATAATACAATATGACACTGCTGGAAGGCTACTATGCAAACAACAGCAGCAAGTAAGGTTATATTATAGAGGATGTGAATTTAGATACTTTGAAACCCAACATCTATGTTTAAGAAACACCTGGTGGCTCACTGTTCCAACATCCACAAGTGGAATTTTCTATCCCAAATACAGACTTTGGAGAGCCTTCTCTCCAAAGGGCAGAAACATGTTTTTGTTTTTCTTCTTTAAATGACCTTTCCTCTTTTACAAGTTTTTCTTCTCTTGGACATATTTGTCTTAAATCCATGACTTAAGTACAAAACTGTTGTAGAAAACAGCTTAAGTTGAGGTACTGCCATCCAAAGAGTAGATGACTTCATGACAGAGGGAATGAAATTGATGTCATTATGGTCTGCTTGTTGTTGCAACAGTACAGAATTGTATTATAAATATATAGTTTGCATATCAGATTAAATTATGTGGCAGGCCCTCTAGTTGGACGTGTCTAACACAGAGGTTCAATGCTGATGGCGGGAAAGTTCTTTTTAACACAAATTTTGTAAGATGCAGTTACATATGGACTTGGGTACTTTTATCATTGCTGACACTTGAGATATCACAACTATTCATTCTTTTACTGTATGTGTATGTTGGTTTTCTATTTTAATTAAATGTTTTTATTAAACATAATTGTTAACATTGTAATACTGTCAACCTGCTAACTTGCTGCACACAATATTTTTAGGAATGTATGAAGGTACAAGTCAGCATTTTTTTTTAAATAAAAGAAGCCTATCACAGATATTCTTGGTACTCTAAATTTTGTTGCTTTAAACTTTCTAAAACTGGGAGCACTACAGCTACAAAGTATAAAAAGTTAATTTCAAACCCTCAACCGTGTTACTTCTAGGCTGCAAACCTGCATAAACTGCTTCACTGGTTTTCATTCCCACGGAGTAGTTGGTGCCAACCTGAATCAGACTCCTGCGTCTCCTCTTCGCCTCAGCCTCTCACATGAAGCGCTCGACCCTTCTCGTCCTCACAACTAATCCTGTTGTTGCTTCTATCTTAATTTAATCTCACTTACCTGTTTTCTCTGGACTTACTGGGGTTGCTACAATACAGAGGAGTTACTTTATTTTATTTTATCATCATTTGTTTCATTCACGATTCCTGATGTAACACCATAATGTCTCAGTCTGGGATGAACAAAGCACATTGGTGTATACCTGAAGTGGTGTATAAAAATCCCTCCATCCCCATATATACATGACAACTGTTTATAACAATTGTACCCCGTACAACTATTGTGGAAGTGAAATGTAGCTACGGAGACCAAAGACATTTGGCCATTTAACACTTGAATGTCTGAAACCATAGCAGTCCTTCTTCAACTCTGAAGTCTTATACACTGAAAGAGACAGTTTAATGCTACATTTGATCTGGAATCCTTGGGATTTATGGATTTATATCTTAAATCTAGAAACATTTATATGCCCTTTTTAAGTTCGAGACTGGGATGGAATATTTCATAAATCTCAAAGGTCGATCTGAAAAGCCCACAATCTTCAAAAGAGTAGTGATGGTCACTCTTTAAAATGAAAGATTTAATCTCTAACAGACTATCCCTCTCAAGAAAGGTTAGACAGACAAGATGCCTGTGATAAAATGTCTGGGTCAAGATTGTTATTTTTTTTTAACCCCCAAAGACAGCAAGCAACAACAAGAAGTAATAATAAAAAAAAAGAAGTATAATGTTTCATGCTTTTATTTAAATGCTCAGCATTACTCTATATTTGGTGTTTTCTTCCTTAGTTTGACTCTGACTTAAATAAGCTCTAAGGGAGGAAACAAAAACTTATAATTTACACAAATACTCCAAAAAAGGACCTCATGCACAAAACTGCAATATTTTCCCCCATAAGGCATCAGCCTACTAATCAATATTATGAACCAATTTGATAACAACTTTAACAAGTATCTGCTTTTATCAAAGGGTGGAAATAGCAAGGTCAACAGTTGTTGTTTTGTGTCTTTAGTCTACTTTGTTAACTTTCAAATTGTCCATTCAAAAAAGTTTTTGATGGAAAAATGGGTCAAATCAGCAGGTTGTAGATGAGCGTAAAGTTTAAGCATAATTTACAAAGATGAAACCTGAGAGCAGAATGCATTTCAAAGTGCTGAATTAAAAAAAAGATTTTAATGCAGTAATGGAGAAAACCTCCTTTCATAAAAACATACTGCATGTTTGTCTTGTATAGTTCCCTTATGAGAGATTCTCTGACATTAACTTACTCACTTTAATAACTGAAATCAGTTTTGTTTCCCTCTCTCCAAGCTTTTTCAAGGTCTGACAAATTCACATGTAAAAGAGGTACTTTCAATGTTTTTGTAGTCCAGCTAGATTAATACTTGTTGGGCCAACCCCGGAGGGGTTATTAGAGAATATTACAATATTGTATAAATAAAATGTATATACACTGAAGTTATCAAATATGGTAATTTTCTTATCAACGTGTTAAAGAAAAAGGCTCATTTCTTTATTCCACATACAGAATATAGCTTTGTCTTACCTTCTTTGCTTCCTGAATGCATTTCATGTACTGTTTAGCCAGGTTCGAGCAGTGCAGAGTCTGCTGTGGATTTTCCCTGTAGCACTGGAGCACCTTGGTCTGCACCTCAGTGCACAACGGTGTGGTTTGCCGGGCTCTAGAAGTGAAGTATGAGGAAAATGCTCAGTGACAGTGATGTCCTCAGGTACAGTATGTGCTCATATCAACATACATTTTTCACAGTTCAGTTAACTATTTATATACTGGTACATGATGTACCATGATGTATGCATCAAGATAGGTGCATCCATGGATGACTGTGTGAGTGTGTGTGAACTGTGCTTTCTAAATCAACATTATATGTGTATATGCATGACACAAACTGCACAAAAACAAGAAGATGGGACTTATTTCTCTGCTCAACAATGACTACTGAGGACTCTGGAGCAACTGGTTTAAAGAATTAAAAAAACAAACAGAGGTGAATGCGACCTTAGGGCGAGGAAGAATTTGACAGTGAAGCATTAAATGATGAATAACCTTTCTAACTTAAATGATAAACAGTAACCCATAGCAACCAACACAGTTTGCATTTTACCTAAGCCTTATGATGTACAACGCCACTTAGTGCACAACAGGTAGTAAACCACTATTAAGTTGGAGGACCAGTAAGTTATAATCTGGCTCTTTAATGTTTAATTCAGCAGCTCATGCTAATATGTGAGGACAAACATGATTTCAACAATATCTAAGCGTGCTAGATATACTTGGCCTTAGCTATAAAAACATTTAATAGTTGCAAAACACAGGAACTGCAGGAAATGTAGAATTTATAAAGCAAGTTCTTTAATTTAGATTTAAGGGACACTATCTCTGGTGGGTGGAAGGGGAGAGATGCATGTTGGTATGGACTGTAGCCTGCATTGTTGCCTCACAGCAAGAAGGTTCCTGGTTCAAATCTCTCCTGGTTTAGTTTTAGGAGGAGTTTGTTGGTTTCCTTGTGTCTGGATGGGTTTTCTCCAGTTTCTATCAAGTTGTACTGTTACCAGTAGTTTGATTATTGCTTCTAAATTTACAATCGTCATGAGTGTACATGAATGTATGACTTTGTGTAGGGAATTAATGAACTGACTACATGAGAAATATGGTTGAAATCAAACAGTGCCAGAGACTGAGAGGAGAGGATGTAGTGTCCTTCAAAGTTTGTTTTGCTGCAGTGGAAGTATAGCAAAACACATTTTTGCTAGTTTAAATTACTTTTTCTCATTTAAATCAATTACCAAAAGTTCCAATCATGCAATCAACAATACAACCCCATAGACAAATTAGAATGGTATAATTTTTTTTTTTTTTTTTTTAAAGGAGTAATTTCTGCATTCACTTTGACTTTTATCTTACTGAAGACAGTAAGAACCAACAGATTTCATATTTTGTCTCATCATTTGTCGTTCATTTGTTGGTACACATCCATTTATACATTTTACTATGTTACAGGCCTGAAATGGATAAATGCTAACAAATCAAATGAAGGTGGAGACTTTCTACGTGGAATTTGCAAGTTCCCCCCCCCCCGACCCTGAGTGGGTTTTTTCTGGCTACTTTGGTTTTCCTCTGCAGTTCAAGGTTAGGTTAACTGATGACTCTGAATTCACCATAGGAGTGTCTCTGAACATGTATGGTTGTCTGTCTCTAGGTAATGACAGCTGGGATAGGTTCCAACCCCAACAAAGCATGAAATATCAGGGGTTCACAGTGTTTGCAATGAAATAAAAGTGTAAGAAAATGTAAGAACCCTACTGGGTTTTAAAAAATTTTTATGTGTAATTTGACTTTTTTTTTCTTAGCAACTTGGTGGTTGCATGTGAATGATTGATGTTTAACGCTGTACCTTGACAAAAAGTCTTTGTTCTGCATTACACCGTAAGAATATGAGATAACAGCAACAATAGCCTCAAGGTATTAAACCAAGCTCAGAAAAAAACCTCAAAAAACTAATTCTTTTTTCTATTCAACATGAGAAACTTTCTGATAGCAGGAGTGTTTTAATAATGGAATCTGAAGCAGAAAATTGCCTCTGCTAATCTGCACCAACTGCCTCGTTTGACTGAAATTAAAGGTGAGCTCTTATTAGAAAAACATTAGTCGCCCCAGCTACTTTGATAGCTAACTTTTGCTGAGAAAGAAGCAAAACAACACTCAAATTGCTTTCTGCAAGTGACGTCTTGCATAGATGCGTGCAGAGTTGAGAAAGAAAGATTAGGCTGGAATCGTTACGAGTTTCTCATTATTTTTGTCTCACCTTGGTGGTGTGTGGCTTTTATGAAGAGAGCTCAAGCTCTTCGTTGCTGCAATGCATGACATTAGGGAATAAAGCAATAAGAAGAAAAAGAAAAGCTTGAAGGGGCGTGACATTTCATTATTCTCTGTGTCTCAGATTGCATTGTTTGTGTATGTGGTGTTTGTGTGACTGTTTATTAATGTACGATGACAAGGATTTTGGGATGCTTTAAAGCAGTAGCTATGGCATTGTACTTTTGGTTTTTAATATTATGCTGAGTGGAGAGGGAGAGATGAGGGGATCAAAGATATCATGGCTGTGACGAGATCAAAAGCAATGACACAGCGCGCATCTTGTATTGTAAGAAGCTTTGAAAAGCTTTTATGAGAAGTCTATAAGCATAACACTCTCATTATAGTTCAGCAGGCACAAATCTTACTAATCACCCAAAATCAGAACTACAGATTTAGTTTACGAACCCTATGAAGTGTCAAAGGACTGACATAATTCAGGAGCTATGATTATTCAGTAGTCATAATAATTGTTTATCCTAGTTCTGCTAAGTAATGACACAAACTTCAACTTCTAAGCTCAAATTACACAATATGTCAACACCCAAAAACTTCACCAAGTTTTAGCCCAACTTCACTCACACAGCAACTGTCTCTGTCTTAAATGGGACTAACATTTAAGAGGAACTAGATGCCTTAGATTGAAGACTGACAGAACTCTATCTTCCCATGCTGACAGATGAAAGCTTGAAAGGAGATGAGATTGCACGATAAAAAATTGCTCTCAGTTAGTCGGGCTGATTGATCCCTAGCAGCTTCACTTTGTGGGGACAGAGGAACAGAGGGATGGGAAAGGATAAGGGCAGAGTTTCAGGTGAAATGCAGAAACAAGATAAGAAGCACATGTGCATGCTTGACTGGGTGTGACAAAAACTGTTCAATCAGGAAAACCTGCAGACTTGGGAAGGATGAGGGACTCCAATTGGTGTCCAATGAGATAGACATATTACTTTTGCACAATAAAAGACACTGTTAGTACATAAATCTCATACTTTGCTTACTACTGTGTTACACACAACCTCCTGCATGCTTCATTGACTGAATGTATGAACAAAGAGTATTGTTTTAACTGTTTCCTCTGTCTTCTTTCCAGTTTTCCCAGTTAGTCTTTTCAATAGCATAATTTGTTGATTCACTATGTTCCTAACAGACATCCCACTTTAAAAAGACAACAAAAAGAGATGTAAAAAAATGCAGTGGATCTTACCCAGTCAAAACAGACATCAACATTTCACTCATTTACTATAAATATCAAAAATAAACAATCTACAAAAATGACAAAACTCCAGATATAGACCCAACCAAACCAACGCTATTCAGACTCAGCTCAGCTCTGGGTGGTGTCTTAGGACAGATTTGTCTAAACCCTCATCCATCTAAGCAAACGGATCAGTAAATTTGACCTGTTATCAAGGACAGAGTGTTTGTATGTTTCTTCTGACACTCCCCAAAGGCAGCCTCGGAGGCAGAGTGTGTAACTGACCGTAACCATCTGTCTTAATGGTAAATCTTTGTTATCCCACAGTTCAGACAGGCCCAGTCTCTGGTAATGACGAGCAGACTACTACTCTGGAGGCCAAAGAGATCCTTACAGTAAGCTGCCTGTCTGTTTTGCTAATTGGAGAGGCTTCCCACATAAAAACAAAAGGGCAGACAAACACAAACAGAATAAAGTAGATAAAACAAACTCTTGTGAAGGTAAGCTTAAAGCTGCAAATTGCCCACCGTCACTTTTAGGCAAATCCTCATACAGACATCCACTTGAGGTTCACTTAGGTTCTTGTCTTTGCTCACACCTTGAGAGTAAAAAGTTTATTTTTCCTTTTTTTTTTTTTTTTGGTTAAGAGGATTAGTGGATTTTTAGAACTTAAGGTAAGCTCTGCTGCAATGTTGTGGTTCTCAACGGTGAAGGGCTTTTTGGGGAATATGAGTAGTAAGATACCCCAAGGCAAAACTAATGAACGAACTCCAGTATGCCTCATGGAGCGTAGACCACTCACAACATCACCACATGAGAATAACCTTTCTGAAAATGTGACCTGTCAAGTGCAGCAGAACAGTGGCAATATCCCAGCAGGCTCTCACGTTTCTTTAATTGTCCTCGATAATTTACCCTTGGTTTCAGTCCTGATTCTCTGTCACCTTATAAGTTGCTGACATTTTCTGTGTCATTTGAGCTTAATAGATGGCTTTTGACTTTTCAGTTCTGCACATAAGAACCTATGAAAGCTGTCCTTTGATGGGGAACAATTGCCTGATTCATACAGCCAAAAATATAATAATAAATACAAGGCGGGGAAAAAGAAAAATGTGTTTATGCCTGACATTAAAGCAGCAACCAAGGAGAATTTTTATGTTTAAATATCATTTACAACGTCATTACATGAGCATGTGACTCCAGTACTGGCATCACTTTACTTGTTTCTTGTTTGTTTCAGAATAGATTTTAAGATTTTTCAGATTCTTTAAATGGATTGGTGCTACCGTATTTGCTCAACCTTACTCATGTTCATACTCCTGTCAGAGCACTTAGCTCTTCCAGCCAGATGGTTCTTGATGTTCCCACAGCTAAAAAAAACCCAGGTGACCAAGCTTTTTGAAGAGGTTGTCCCATTCTCTGAAACAGATTACATTTACTAAAAAAGAACTTCTAAATCTGTTGCCACCATTAAGTTTTTGCTCAAGACTCATCTATTCTCGCTGGCTTTTCATTTGAGCTGAAAATTGACATCTGATTAATATTTTATTTACTTTGCTGTGTTTTCATGGGCATGAATTTTAATGTTGTTGATATTTGCCTGTGAAGCACTTTGGTCAACACTGCGTATTATTAAATGTGTTATATATAAAAAAAAATCTGACTTGACTCGACAATTTGCTTTGAAGGAATATATGATTACTTTCAGTCAGATTCTACTCTTAGTCATCTCTCAACAACTGCTAATCACTTTACAGCACTATATCACACATCAACAACAATGGTAAACCAAGGCTATAAAATGAAACTAGTTCACAGAGCTGAATATCATGACAGAGGCAACTAAGAGACCTAAGGAAGTAATGACAAGACAAAATTCAAACAAGAGAATAACCAAGCAAGAGATCGAACAAGAGTAAATCTTTGTCAACTCCTATGTGATGGACTACGCCTCCCCTCCATTGGGACTCTTCTTATTCCCCTCCCCTCCTGGTTCAAGTGAGTCTTTTCCTGTCTGGAGGGAGTGAGAAAGTGAATGTTTAGGCAGAGGATCTGGCTGAGTTTGTGCCACACTTCATCTTCATTGTCAATCATCTGCTGCAGATTTAAAACTTTGGTTCTGAGTGTCATTCCTCACCAGGCCTTTGTACCACACAGCTGTAGTTATTGAGAGGCTTTGTTGCTGAATTAAAGTTAACTTTTAAATTTTACAAAATTTTGTTTTTCTTTGTCTCCCTGTTCCAGAGCCCAGCTCTGTTTAGTGAAATTGCCTTGTATTCCATGTATCTTTTTTGTACTTTCTGAGACAATTTGTTGTGATTTATCAGAGATCCAGATCTGATTTTTGAATTTTTGCTATAAATTGACCTTGACCTATTGACAAGTGTACCTCACTCTTGTACACTTGTAACAAGTTAACCTCACAGACATACGACAGTGAACACAATCAATCTGGATTCACTGAATTTGGATGGATGAAGAAAAAACAAGACAGCAGTTTTTTGAGGAAAAAAAGCTTAAGGTCAATAAATAAATGCTGAAAAGTTTACCACAATGGTCAGAGAAATGACAAACGAGTTGAAAAATATTTTACTATCTGGAAAAAGGTGAAAAATAATGTGCAGATTTAGAGGCTTAAGGGATAAATACACACAGAAGAAAAAAATAAAGTTTAGCTACATCATATAATGGACTGTGTAGCTCCCCTCTCTGTGGGTAAACAGAATAATTATTGGATGGTCAGTGTAGTGTGAAATGACAGTGTGACCATGGCACAATGAAACACTGCCTAAATGCTGACAGAACATGATGAGCACATGACTCTTTGAACACAAATGTGTGCCAGAAATAGAAAGGGGGAAAAGGATTGAAAACATGCATGTGCAATGGAAAAATAATCGCAAAGCATTGTTGCAGGACCAGATGTTTTTCCTTCTGCAAACATGTGCAGAAGAGATCTTCTGACCCCTCCCAAGCAGCTATGGAAAATACCACATCCTTGCAAATGTAATCATTTGGACAAAATTTGCGACTTGAATTGTATGCTGTAGAATTCAATGGAGCAGGAGCATGAAGATGTCAGTGCATGGGTGAGGTCACTGCCCATCATGTAGCACAAAGCTGGAGAAATTGCCAAACACCTAGTTTTTCATTTTCCTTGGACTGAACTACAGTGACCATGGCACAATGAAATATATATA
>JAOWBL010000020.1:15282364-15336695 GCA_028564865.1 Zenarchopterus dispar | reverse complement strand
CACAAGTTACTCGTCCTACACAACAGGCTGAGAAGACTGAGCAAAATCACATATGTACCAGTGCGTACACATCTGCTCTGGCTAGTTTAGATGAGCATACTCTAAATATAGACATAAAAATCAAAATAAGTACAATAAAGCCAGATTAACAAATCAAAAGAATCTTTACATTAGTTTTCAAAAAAGAGAAAATAAAAGTCTTTGACCAAAATTGCCCATCTACAAAGTGGGCCCTCCAGAAGATCCAGTGGATAATCAGCTGTCTGTGTAATCATCAAAGAGAGTCCATGTGCCATCCAGGGCAAGATTATGCTCACAAGATAAAACCCAACAAAAATTTAATTTGAATTTATTTTTACCACCTATCTCAGATAATATACATCTCACCAGGAAACAGCGGCTCATACCACATCTGCTGCTGACCCCTCACCTCACGAGTCCAGGTCAAACATGATAGCACAGTGAAGCTGAATAAAAATGGTCATTAGGATCTATGGTCATTTAGGGGAGATGGATGAGATTTCTTTGGTACTGTATCAAGGCAGGTTGTCTTGCACAGTCTTAGGATCTTTTCCTGACCCAGGCTGAGGCAGAAGAGCTGCTCCTGAATCCCACAAAGCTGGCCTACAGAGTCCTTCAAGACCTGAGGGCTAACACCATTTGGACTAGTTCAGCCTCTCCAGCTGCCTCTTCACCTGACTGTTAGAGACCAACCAAGGAGGTAAAGAAGACCCCATCATCTCCTGATGTGGTTGGAGACAATGGTGGAGCAACACCAATGTCCAGGATGAGAAGTCTGTTTGGCTGGGAGTCGGTGAAGAGGATGGTAAACTTGTTTCTGAAATGAATCAATTGAATAACATGTCCAGTTTTTATTGTGTCTGAGCATGATTTGATCTGATATGATCATGAAAGGAATTTTGAAACATTTTGCAGTTTAATATGAAATTCAAAACATAACCCTCTCCGAAGCAGGTTAATTACCACTGTAATCTAGCCAGATGGGAAGAGACCCATGTTCCAAATACTATGAATCCTGGCTTTACACTCATTAGAACTTACAAACTCACTTCTTGGTCTCTGTCCTATAGTCTCCAGCAGTTTTCTGTCATTCACTTGTTGACAGATGGAACAAGCTCCACCAGATCACATGACCCTGAGTAGGCTGAAGCAGATGTACAGAAGAGGATGGGTGGATGTTGACACCATGCTGTCCGAGACAAAGCAGTCCTTTATTTTAAAGTTAAAGCTCAACCATATCCACAAACAAACTGATCAAACAGAAACATGCAGTCCTTAAATGCCCAGTCATCAATGAGATGAAATATTGATGAATTTGTTTTGTTGGTTATTGTGATTATTGTTATTGTTTCTGGGTGAGTTGTGTATACAAAAGAATTAAAAAAAAAAAAAATACAAATGTTCTCTGGTCGTCGGTGATGATTCTCTTCACTGCCTATTTAAGGAAACCCATAGTGTTTCACAAATGTCCTGCATCTCCTCACGTCTTTCTCTCCAGCGTTCCCTCCGCTCTCCACCATCCGGAGCCTCTAAACGTTCAGGCCTTTTTCTCTAAATAAGGCAGCCTTATCATGGTTCCTGTCATTTTAGCGCTTTCCTCAAACATCCCTAACAACGACCGCTGCAGCGGCGACCTGCAGCCTGCAGCTTGTGCATTCCTTTGCCTTGTATGGATAAATGTCCTGGCCTGGGACGTCCATGTCCGGGACAGGCTGCGCTCTCCATTGGTCGGGGCGGAAAGGGGCGGGGCCTGTCGGAGGCTGATTCTTTCTGCAAACTTTTTTACTTGCTTCCCTCCCAACCGCAGTGACGGAGTCAGACAAAAGGAGTTTGAAGGACTCCCAAGTGTTTCTGCCTTGAAGCCGAGGTAAGAATAACATTCTTTAATGACACCTGGCTGTTAATATACACACACATATCTATTTAATGCTCATGGCATTAACGCTCTTATTTGATGTGTTTGAAATGGATGGGTGGTGTTAATTCTCTGGTTGTAGTGGTACAGGGCTGAGAAGGCTAGAGTTACAGGAACATCTTCTTATATCTTCTTCTTTTTCAACTATTGAACATGAAAAAATATGTAAATGATGGATCAGTTGTGTATATTAAAGGTGTGCTTAAACTGTTTCCAAGTATGACTACTTCTATTCCATCACTTGGGCTTATTAATCAGAGAAATCTCCAAATCCATCTGACCTATTTACATTTGTATGGCTCACACTCTTTTCAATACATGCATGTTTATATTGTGTCTTGATATGCACTGAGAGGTTAAATTCCTTTTCACTTTGTTTGTGAACCTTCTGATCAGCGGTCTCCTAGGCTTTACTTCAGTTGTGGATGGCCTACATGACCTAAGTTAGGGACTGAGAGATGAAACCCTAACTGTTTGATGGTATCAAACAGTGTTTGTGAGTGCTCATGTTGGACAAAAGGAAGGAAAAAAAAGACAGAGAAGCTCTGTTATCCACTGATGGATAAAAGGATCCAAAGAAGAAATGTGATCACGCAAGAACAAATGCTGTTGTCAGCACAGGCCAGGACGCATCAGCCAAATGCTTGGGTCAAAAAGAATTGCTCTGTCTTCTCAGGAATCATTGCTCATTTTCTCTGTGGTGAAGGTTTTAGATGTTATGGTAGCAGATCCAGTAGGACCAGTTATTACGCAGGCTTAAAATGATAAAATAACCACAGTATCAAAGATATCTTAAGAAGCCTATGTGTATGTCACTTCAGACATAATTGGTGATCATTCAAGCTGCTAGAACGGTCTGCATAAGGAAAAATAGTGTGTGTTGTGAGACAACTTTCCCAGAAGAAAGAAACACAAATCAAGCTGAGGAATTCCTCTGTTCCTGGTAGTTTGATGTGCAGCTTGACGCTGCTTTGTTTTCAGCTTCCTCAGTGATTGTGAGGTGGAGAATGGAAGGGCTTTCGACCTACAACACACCTTTCACATTTCCTAATTTATCTGACTCATGAAGAGAAGAAGTTAAACAGTAGGCAAATAAAAGAAAAGATCAATCCAGTATGCACCAACAGCAAAAGAAGGATGAGGGTGTGTCAGTTTAAATGCTTCATTTGGTTCTATTATACATACTAGTACATTTTTTCCCCTATACCTAACCTAAACATGCAGATTCATAATGTCTTTATGTAAATGCTACAGGAGAAAGTCATTTATCAGAACTGTAAACTTTAGACAGAACCTGGGCCAGTCATACTGTATTTGCATTAGCAATAAAAGGTAGAATTCACCTGTGGTGAAATGGCTGCATTAATTTGTATACATATCAATGATAATGGCAACTTTATGTCCAGCAAAGTAAAATGAATAGATAGGAAAAGTTGGCCAATATTGTCTCGAAGGCACTTGAGAATCATACATCATTGAATCTTAAATTTAAAGTAATAATAACTGAAGTAATGTGGCTTATCTGAATGTGAACATATAAATGTATATTTTTACATCAGGACAAAGGAGGATACATTTTGGTATAGTCTTAAAACATTATCTGTGAGTAACTTTAATATTTATTACCAAAGTGGACTTCCATCTATTCTTTTTCAGGGATACCATTTATTTTGACTTTCAGGGTGAAAACTGAAGCTTGAAAATTGATTGTTTTTTTTTTTTTTTTAAATATTCCTTTATCAGTGAATGAATTGTGTGGATTTGAGGATTTGTTACATGCAGCATTCATGCTAGAGCCTTTCAGGACTTGATGTCATCCTATGTGACTAATCAGCCTCACTCACCTGCTCATTCCTGCACACACCAGCCAATTCCTCCGTACTGTCTGCTGTTTACCCCTGAGTACAACCCAGTCATAGAACACACTCGTATAAACACACACGCATGCACACCAATGACAAATCCTTGTAGACCTGAATGTGAGTGACAGGTCTAATTCTGGACGGATGTGAAGTTAGCTGCGGTGTGCACTGCAGAGAAATGTCACTTTCACACCCATCATGGCACCTGACATTTTTGCAGAGTGGAATTTCTCTCTCCAAGGGAAGCGGGGAAAAAAATATCTCACTGCAAGGAGCTATTATGGATCCAGTGCTGCTGCTGCAAAGTATACTGTACAGGAAAATTTACTGAATCTTTTAAAATGAGTGTATCAGGGTTCCCTTTGATCAGAATGTTGCATCAGCACAGCTTTATCAAACCTACGAATGTCGTCTCTGCACAGGTCCAGATCCAGCTGCCATCATGTCGAGCAAACGTGCCAAGGGGAAGACCACCAAGAAGCGCCCTCAGAGGGCCACCTCCAACGTCTTTGCTATGTTTGACCAGTCTCAGATCCAGGAGTTCAAAGAGGCGTTCAACATGATTGACCAGAACAGAGATGGCTTCATTGACAAGGAGGATCTGCATGACATGCTGGCCTCTCTGGGTAAATGCCTTTGTCGTTATGGTGACAGGTTTAGATCAGAGCAAAACAAGCATTTTATAGGGATGATTTTGAGCACCATGTGGTCAGTGAAAGAAGTTGCAAACTATCATCTAGATTACACATCGGTGTGTGCAGAGCTGTCAGACATGAAGTACTGCTGATGACCAGAAGATTGAATCAGGATTATTTTTTTTCTTAATAGTAGTCTTATAGAGCAAAATGAGGAAAACAAGAAATGAACTGTTTTTCTTAATGTGTGACAATTATCAGCTATAGACCCAAGTCAATGGAATTTCCTTAACAAGATTTTTTAGCAAAGCTTTCATCAGACTGCCATGGTCTGTTGTTTTCTGTGCAGATCTTCAGTGACTCAAACATCCCTTTACTTGAAACTAAAGAAAAAACTTCATATTCGATACCTGTGACATTAAAGGGTTTTGTTGTTTTGGATAATTTTATTAATGTTTTGCTATGAGTCAAAATCTCTCATGCATCCATTGCATTATTTGCATTCTCAAATGTAAACATTGTTCTTAAGCCCTAAAAGAATATTTACTATGACAACATGTGTACATGTAACGACAAAAAAAAAAAAAAAATCACAATGTCTTTCAAATTCTAAAGACTGACACATCAGGATATTAATGAAAAGTAATCTGGTCCGTACCAGGTGTTAAAATTAAGTTAATGTCTTCAGATGAACAGCAGCACATGCCATGTTTCATGGTGTCAGTTGATGCATTTACTTATTCAACAAAAACTAACCCAAAATGCAAAAGCAACATAAGGACAAATCTAACTACACGCAGTGATTCAATAGAAGCCTCTTTAGCAACTTTGGCTTGAAATAATCTTTTCTGTATGACATTATCAACCTCTGACTTGTGGAGGAGTTTTTTCCACTCTTCATTACAGAGTTGCCAAACAAGAGTTTGGCAACTCTTGACCTGTGTGGGTATTCATTTAGCTCTTTTTAGGTTCCATCACTACATTTCACTAGAGCATTTCAACCACTTTTCTTTGCTTTTTCAACAATTCTGTTGTACATTTCCTGGCATGCCTGCCATCATTATTCTGCTGCATGACCCAGTTCCCACCAAGCCCGAAACTTGGTATGTGGTGTTTTTCTGCTGGTATGTTGTTGTTTTTTTTTTTTTTTTTTTTTTTTTTTGGTGTTCACCAAATGTGATGCTGTGGATTGTACTCAAACAAATCCATTTTGGTCTCATTTTTCCTGTGGACATTGAGAAATCTTGTGGTTATTTCAGCTGCAGCTTTGTAAATCTAAACCATGCTGCCATGTTCTTTTGAGAGGGAGACAGCTTTGTGCTGATAACCCCTCCAAGCAAGCCTATTAAGAGATCTAGTTTTATTTATTTATTTATTCACTGATCTTGAGGTGAGCTTGCTGGTATGTCCACCCATGGGAGTATCAGCAACTCTTGATATATTCCTCCAGTGAATAATCACTAACTGCTGAGCTTACCCGCTTCACTACTAGTGAATCATGAGTTGTACTTATTTATTCCACACACCGTTTCTGCAACTTGCTTTGTGTAAATACGATGTCAGAAGTGTTGTTCATCTGACATATTTTATGAATTTTTAAAGCCTCTATGCTGACAGTGGTGTTGCTCTTCCTCAGGTAAGAATCCCTCTGATGAATACCTTGAGGGAATGATGAGTGAAGCACCAGGGCCCATTAATTTCACCATGTTCCTCACAATGTTTGGAGAAAGGCTCAATGGAACAGACCCAGAGGATGTCATCCGCAACGCCTTTGCCTGTTTTGATGAGGAGGGATCTGGTGAGTCGGTGTAAATCGAAACACATGTCAAACATACGCATTGCGTTAATCGGACTGTCATTGGGTTGGACTTGATGGTGCCACTCACTTTAATGTTCTCTGCCTTGAAGGTGTGATCCATGAAGATCATCTGAGAGAGCTCCTGACCACCATGGGCGATCGCTTTACAGATGAAGAGGTGGACGAGCTCTTCCGGGAGGCTCCGATCGACAAGAAGGGCAACTTCAACTACGCAGAATTCACCCGCATCCTCAAACATGGTGCCAAAGACAAGGATGATGAGTAGAGGGAAAAAAGACGACTGCATCTGCCCCCCTTGCACACACACACTGCACTACAGATCTATCCCCAGCATTCCTTTTCTCTTTGAGTCTTGTACAATGAAGAAAAATAAACAGGATTCCTCTATTTGTTTTTTTACACTGCAACAGGGCAAAAGTGAATTGTTCCATTTATTGAGATCCACATGGTTGTCAAAGGGACAAACTTGTTCTATGACATGTAAACTATAAATACAACTCAGTTTTTTTTTTCTTCAATTTTTAAGATTTAAATCTACCACAAAGAGAGGTGCCTTACAGCTTATGCATCCAGTGGCTACCAGTCTACTGCAGCGTCATCCACCTGTTTTAGCGAACCTGGTTGGTTTTGGAAATGCATTAAGCATTGGTGTGTATCTGCATATGTGTGTGTGTGTGTGTGGTAGTGGGGCTGTTTGGACTTAAGTGCTGCATACAGTACCAGCCATGTTTACCTCTTCCTGCCAGTTAGCTATCACACTTGTACGCTGCAACATGCTCATTTCTCTGTAATATTTATATCCTTGTGTGTTGAAAAAGGGGAAATCTGTTTATTTGACAATCAAAGTAGGTTATTTCCATTTATTGTTTAATAGAATTGGCTGTCCAGACATCTTCCATTAGCTGGTTGTGTGCATTTTTTGAGGGATCAGATGCGTGTGTTGAAGGGATTCACTTTTGAAACTGCTCAGGCAAACAAAGTGTAGATATGTGTTTGGAGTCACTGAACCACATCTTCTCCAGATCACTGAAACGTCTGTTTTATGTTTAATTTAGATTCTCAAAGTTCTGTCAGTGCATTTGTGTGTTTTTAGGGCGTACTCTGCACTAAAATATTTTTGATGCATCCACATTTATCATTTTTCCCCCATGAAAAATCAGCTACATCAATTCTTAATAATTAAATGTACATTTCACTGTCAACAACATGGCCTTGTTCCTGTCCAAAAGATAAAATTGTGTTTTTAATAGCAGAAACTGATAATTTACTAATTACAGAGGGAAATTTAGACAAAATGTAAATGTTGTGAGCACAATTTATGGTGAATAGGCTGAAATCTATGTCGAAATTGGTATGGTCTGTATATTGATCGCGTCCATTAAAATGCTGCCGTTTTACCTGTTTAAAAAATAAAATTTAAAAAATCATGTCACTAGGAGATTTCTTGACTATTTACTGTACAGCTTAATGAAATTGTCAACATTTTTTGCACCTATAAAATATTTGCAAAAGCAACATTCATATTAAAGGTTCAAATATTAACACTCAAAGTCATCTTATTTGCTTTATTTTTGACTGCACGTGATGGTTTATTCAGATGAGAAGGATACAAGCATTGACACATCCTGATTAACCCTTTCAGACGATGCCTGGAGAAGCACTCAGGCAAAACTTAAAAATCAAAGTAAAACAGCCAAATTTAAACTTGGGTCAAAGAAAAGTGAAAAATAGGGAAACGTAACCTTTTACTGGTCAAATTACCCTATTTGGTAACCCAAGTTACCATTCATACAATAAAAACTTTAAAGGAAATTCATGAAAATGAGATCTTTAAAGAGTTAAATTTGTTAAGTCCAAGTATTTCATGAAGTGCTCTATGAAGAGGCTAAACCTCATGTTCTGCTCAAATAGCCTCACTGTGTCTAAACACTAATATTTACAAAGTCCACCAGCGGAGAGGAAACATCCTTTTATGAAATGGAGGTAGAGATGTCCAACATTCATCCAACCCAATGAGGTTGGGATCTGATGGCTATATGAGCCATAGTACATGATGCATACAATACTATTTATTTTAAACTGTTACACGTGAAGCTGTTGCATCATACCCATGTTTGTAATTTATTTCTGATCAGAACTAGAGGTGTTAGGCTTAATGCTCCTCTTTAGAGCTACAAGTTGGAGGTGAAAAAAAATAGAATACACACTTGTGCATCTTGCAAGTCTCATCTCTGGGTGCGCTTAAGGAATTGAAGCATCTTTTGAAATATTTCCCTGTGACAGATTTTCATGTCAATAGCAGGACAGAGGAAGCACAAATGAGACAAGTCTCATGTCAGCATATTTCAACACAAACCAAATCAAGGTGACTGGATCCCTGCAATGTTTGATGATGGATTCAAATCAGCTCTTCCTAACTTTGTTTAATCCCTTCACTTGGTAAAGAGGCCTAAATATGCATGTACATTTAATTTCACAGCCACTGCATTTGATTATCACAAAAGGAAAGGGACATGCATTTATGAAAAGAAAACTTTTATTTCTTGGAAAGCTTGAAATATGGTCATACAAAACACACATTTAAAGTTTAAGGCATATATTGCACAGACTATTGAGTTTGTAATACATAAGAAAAAAAAGGGAAGATCATCCCTCAGTCATAGGCTTAAGGCACAGCAGCCAGTCAGACCGCCAACAGTCAGTCATGATTTACAACATGAACTTCCTGAATACATTTGGCTGTAAAGAAACTACAGTTTGAAACTGAACTCACGCCAGTATCCCCTCCCCCCCCAAAAAAGTTTACCTTCAAAATATTTACATAATCACCTTTTTTCCCCCAGGAGTGTCAGTTTGCATCTAAAACCTAAAATAAATCCCATATAAAACCTACTCTTTTAGCCAGCCATTCCCAGTACTACCTCCGAGAGGGTGTTCTCACAGTGGAACGAGGTAAGAATATTTAAAATATTACCATAACACTTAGTATTCTACACATGACCCAAGTCTGACATGACCTTTGTAAACTGAGGTATAAAAACTGCTAGAGAAAATAAAAAGGAAAACACTGTACTGAATTACAAAGGACAGACAGACAAAACAAATCTGAAATGTATATTAACAGACCAGGAGGTATTCTGGGAATGTTTCAGTGGTCATTGCTCAGCAAACCCAAAATCCAACTTCCTCCTTCAGCATCCTCGTAACTTGCACATGCAAAAATATAACCATTAGTACTAAACACAGCTCAGTGACACTGGTGAACATGACAGTATTGATGATTTGATTAAACAATCCTGCTACAGCATCAGTTACAGCTTTTCTTCACATACACTGCTACAGTTAACAGATGCTGTCCAGCTGGCATTCAATATTATATTGCGATTTATCCTAACAGTTTCACAGAAACTACAGCTTTATGAATGATTAGAAACTCTATAGAAACAATTTCTGATGAAAGTGGACAACACAGATGGAGGAAAATGAAAATTCATTATGATCTTCTACAAAACACAAAAGTTAATTAATCTGTGTTACAATTACTTTGAGAACTTGTCAGCACTGACTACCACTTCCCCGTTAGTAAAGACATTCAGATTTGAACAAAAAAAAAAAAAAAAGTAGAAAACCCTAAGGCCCCGAAATATCAAAGAAATGTCTTGGATAATATATCTCTCCTCCAAATGACAAGTTTAAACATTTAGTGTTCCTTTTGCAACATCTTGTTGGGAGCTGGGTGAGATGGTACAAAAAAAAAAAAAATACTGCTTGTTTCTTGATACACAGCTGAGAAATGAACTTGTCAAATATAGAAACACATTGTTTTTAAAATTATTTATGGAGTAGAGTCCCTCATTCTTTCGCTAGCTATTAAAAAATAAACATATAATAAATCAGGAAAATAGGAAGTATGCGGGAGATTCAACTCTCTTCCTACTTCGCTCCAAGACAAGGGACATATGCTGGAATAAAGACCAAACTAAATTTTAAAAAAATTCAAACAAAAGTTGATCTTCTGAATTCCACAACAATACAGTTTTGTGTATTTGTTGCTGTTCTAAGGAAGAAGGAAAAAAAAAAAAAAAAGATCATGGATGAAGTAATGATACAAATCTTTTTTAAAGTAAAAAAAAAAAAGCTCAGCACTGCTCCTGAAGAGGAACTACACTGATAAAGGTTTTGCACAATTTGTGGGCTTTTCCCTTCACATTCAAAATGTTCAAATGGACCAGTCATTAAAGATGGCATCAAAAACTTTGTATGAAACTTTTACTCTACAGTGAGGAATGTTTACTCTTCAATGGAGCATCAAACAGTCATCAAGGAACTGGCTTCTATAGTAAACAGTGTATGAAACAATAAAAGATCTGAGTCCCCAACGTAATTCATGCCTGTTACCTTACTTTGTGCAGGCTCAGGTTTCACGTCTAAATGAATTGATGATTTTTTTTTTTTTTTTTAAACAAACATTCTCCTATATACAGAAAAAATGTCCAGCTTTGAGGAGTATCTGTGGTCAGTCCACTCCAGATAAGTTAAATCCATCTGCACCACCTAGTTAACAGGCTCACTCACTGAGTGCAGGCTGTGCTGTGGTCCCCAGACTGCAGCAATAGGGGTCTTTACCACCTGAAGAGAACTGGGTTGCCTGGTGTTGGGATGCACCATGCTCCAAACACTGGGCACCACAGATGAATTCCTCTGTGAACCACCACCGCTGCTGCTGCTTGTGGAGGAGGGCTGGAGAGGAGCAGCAAGGTGGGGCTTGAGGCCAGTAGGAGGGGTTATTGCTGACGTAGGGGAGGCTGGAGCGACAGCTGAGGCCTGGACAAAGGCAGACACTGGGGCTGAAACTGACACTGCAGAAGACAGTGAAGATGAAGCAGACAATGTGCATGGGGCTGTTACTGGGATCAAGGGAGGCTTGTGGAATGGCAGATGAGGTGACACTCCTCTACAGGCTGAGTGAGAAGAGACAGCTGGGGGAGGAGCAGCAGCTGCAGTTGCTGATGAATCTTGGCTTGTAGCTGAGACTGAAGTGGGACTTGCCACTGGCAGAGAGACTGGTGCCATTGCTGCCACTGATGCACTCTCATGACAAGTGGTGGGAGGTGAGACTGAAGCCGAGGCTGATGATGGAGCTGGGGTGAGAGCTGCGACAGAAGCTGGTTTCTTCAAATCAGGCTGGCCAAAGACTAAGGCAGAAACTGGCACTACGGTTTGCAGATGTGCAGGGATGAGTTGAGGCTGGTTTGGAGTGGATGCTCTCACAATGTCCTTCTCCAAAGGGCTCCATATAACTTTGCTAAGTGGAAGGGGAGACAACCTTGAGGCTGAGAGCAGCACTGGAGCCAGAATTGGTACAGAGGCTCCTGAAGACACAGGCACTGGAGATTTTCCTGGAGTTCCATCTGAAACTGGAACAGCCATAGCCTTCTCCATCAGACTCTGGACCCGGGAAGGATCCATGACTTGCTCTTCTGGAGGTGGTGTTGGGCCCATGTCATTACTGTAAGAACTGCACTTTGAATCTTCTAGTTCAGTCTTTGAAGTCTCCAAGGGTTTGTTCTGGGTCTCTCCGAGTTGTTCTTGCTCAGCAGCCCTTTGCAGAGCTGCATCCACTAGCAGCCTCAAGTCACTGAAGTCATGGGTGGGGTGCGGCTCAGGGGGAGTGGGAGGAGGCGTGTTGAAGAGGCCGCTGGTCGGACTAGCTGCTATCGCTGTGCTGGTGAGACAACCCTTCTCCTCTGCTTCCCTTAATAGGCTCTGTGCATCCAGCTTCATAAGCGCTTGGACTGATCCTTCCTTACCAGGGTAGCCTGCTCCTGTCAGAATAGCTGTTGCTGTGTTCCCCAGTAAACTCAGGTCCAAAGTGGGCGCAGAGCGGATTACTGATGGCCGCTGTTGAGAGGAGCTGGCAGAAGCACCCATCTCTGGAACGCTGGCTCCACCTCCATTAGACAAGGGCCCCTCATTTTTACCAACCTTACGAGAAATGGTGAACTTAGTAGGATCTTTGCCATCCTTGCGAAGCAGATCAGGGAGCAAGCGGCGGCGTGCGTTAATGAACCAGTTGCATATCTGAGGGGGGAAAAGGGGAAGAATTTCTGTTATAAACAGACCGATAATTTTCTATTTCCATTAAAACTAAAGACCACTCTGCATAATTAACTCTGAGACCTGATGAAATATAATATGCTCCATTAACTATATTCATACATTAAATCCTGCATCACATCTAAGATCTAAAAATATTTTAGACATTAGGCTTCATTTAACACCTTTCTTCATCTGCATTTGTGGCCAAAGCCTCACTCACTCCCTCTGGTGGTACAGCTAGACAGAAATTTTTGAGAAAGATGGATGACGGGCACTCAGACAGCTGGCAGTAATGAAAGTCTGAGCTCAAATATGCTGAGCCACAGACACGCGAGCCAAAGGCATTCCAGTGAACTGACTACATAACAGCTAACTCTGCTGCCACTGCCTCCCACTGCTCTCTAATGCTTTATCTAGCACAGACTACATGTGTGCTGAGCAGGAAAAAGGAAGTGTGTACTACAGATGCAACAAAGTGAAAATAGAAAATTAGGAAGATGTTCACTGCACTGGACCATGGTGATACTATCTAGTTAGTGTTTCATGGGCCTGATGTAACAAAACATTTAAACGCTGTTTAAAAAAAAAAGTATTTACATGTGCAGTCCAGACACAAAATGAAAATGGTCAGATCAAGCTATCAAGAAGTAAATATAACAGTAAATGCACATTAGAAGCCACCTCTCACCTGCAGCACAGAGAGGTTGGTCTGGCCTGAGAGGCTGAGTTTCTCTTGCTCCGACGGGTACGCGTTGAAGCGGTGCTCGTACAACCAGCTCCGAAGAATCTGCACCGCCTCCTTGGGCAAGTTGCCACGGCGACGGCGCTTTCCTAGGAGCCCTCTTCCTGACAGGTCGAGTGGGGAACCGTCATCGCTGTCCGACATGGCAGAAGAGTGCTCCTGCTCTGGACGATGCTCTTCCTCCAGAGCTGAGGCGAAAAAAAATAAACAAACAAAAGTCAGCTGTCACATGTGTCTGTTAAAATTATGATTACAAAGTGATACATAATGGTTATTAAACTTGATAATAACTTGTATATCAAATTGGGATTTAGGACGAGAATATAGCTCTGATTGTTATCTCATAGAAAGACAGTTAATCCAGTGGCTATACTCTTACATATACACACTTGCTTTCTGCACAAACTGAAACCTGAACTATGCCTTTTACAATAGCAGAAACCATTAAAGCAGAAATGGGGAAAGAAACTGCTTGAACTGATCCAAAAATCAAACAGCAAACAAGAACACAACTTTAAAAGTGAGACTGTGAGAACAATGTGTGCATGCAATTGCTTGTGTGACGTTAACTCTCTTTTTTATTTTCCTTGTAAACCATGGTTGGTCACTGGAGGAAATCTCCCCTCAAAATGGAGCATGCCTGATCCCAGGGGTGGGCCACAGACTGCAGTAAATGTCTTTCTCTGAGGCTGGCTGAAACCTGACCCCCAGGGGCAGCGCCTGTCCTCACAAAGGAGATTGTGTGCATATCAACATCACCGAAGCCAATGGCCCAGGAATCCATTGACCACGCAAGAGGGGCCGTTAAAAAAAAAAACAAAAACAACTCATACTAACAAGTGTCAAGACGGTGGCAACAGTTGCTAAATCACTTTTAAATTATTCATACCTGCAAAAAGGGAAAAGGGAAGAATGCAGTTGAATGAAGCAGGGGAAACTTAAAAAAAAAAAAAAAAACAACAACCCCATCACAACGGCAGCTCTACAGCGCTTTATGCGGCTGCGCAAACATTTGACCCACCCACCACTCCAAAAAAAAAAAAAAAAAAAAAAAGAAAAAAAGAAAGAAATCTTAATGTCATAATTTTTCCACTACAAGTTATAATAATCAGATGAAAAACGTATCAGGTGTTGTGTTGTTCAGTTGGGTCTGCCAAAGACAGAGCATCTTTTCCTGATATACTCCAGGTTTTCCCCCAAGAGTGGGAGAAACGTGGTGTACGTGATTACAACAACAAAACTCCACTCACAACCCCACTGCTTTGTTGCAGCTTTGTTATAAAACAAGAAAACTATACCTGCAAGCGTCAAAACAATATGATTAAATCTGATAAGAGCTCAAGTTAAAAAATACAAACAACAAAATCTCGTCAAAGACAAAGTCACGCCAGCGACAAGTACGTGTTAAATCACACAGCTTGTCAAACAGACCAACTTCTTGTTTACCAAATTAGCCTCTCTGTCGACAGAAGTTATAAAATGTGCACCCCGGGGGAAGTTTACGATGAAAATTAGGTATTTATGCTGGAGCTAAGGAGATAGGTTTCAAAGAAATAAAACTTCCCCACGAGGAGCTTCAGAAGTGGAAATTTGAATGTGACCGTTAGTAACCCTGAAAAATCAGACTTCCCAGCAAAAATAAAACTGTTACGTCCAAGTAGGTGGATATAAGTTATTCATACAAATAAGCAGTGGGTAAATGAGGCATCTGGGGCGCACAAAAGAGGGAAGGCATGAAGGCACAGCCTCCCGCATGTCGCTCCGCCAGATGGACACCATGCCTGCCTCCAGAGATAACTAGCTGGCTAGCTGTCCCTCCAAATTTCAACACAAACACACGCTGCATTTGCTCGAGACAAAAACCTCGCAGTCCAGCCACGGTCGGCAACCAAGACACATAAGACTCACAGACAGATACTTGGAGCGGTGTAAGAGATGAAAACACGACCTGAGTGGCGCTCACCTCGTTTCAGTGGCTTCATTCTTTGTTGATGGATTGGAAACACGCAGCTGTACAAAGCGTGTCTGGGAGCCAAACGCTGGTTGACACAACGACACTTTCTTCCAAGACGCCAAAAAGGTGTTAACGCTAATTCGCCGAATTTAAAAATCTCACTTTTTTGGTTGCGTGGCACGAATAGGATCCCGCGTTTCCATTGCACCTCTTGCTTTCAGTCAGGATGAGTGTTTTCAGTTTTTATTCTTCTTGTGTCGCTTGTTTCTTTTACCTGCACACCGTAGCAGCGCCAGCTCTTTACCAGTCTTGACAATCGCAGTTGAAATGAGCCCGCCTCTTAGGCCGCTGTCAGCCAATCATATCGCTGGAAGTCGCCTCCTGCGCAGTCATCAGCCAATTACGTTGCTCCTCAAGACAGCGGGCCAGACTCTGTGTCGTCGTGATTGACAGGAGAACCATTTCATTCAAAACATAATGCAGACTTTTATTGAAACTGTTATTTTCTAGACTCTGTTAAAACCTCTTTAGTCTGAAGGTGTGTAGTAAGCAACGTTGAGATCGTCTCGATCATTGTGGTCAATGTCCTGTTTGGGAGAAACAACGCATATGGCTTTACATAACAATGCAAATTGTTCTTGTTACATAAATCCAAAACGTGGAAAACGTTGAATGCTGACCAAAACTGACTGACCAACGATATTACTATCTGACATACCAAAACTATGTCAACTTTGTGGTGGTTTTCGGAGGCTAATTCTGCTATGACTTGTGATTTAAGAAAATAAATACATTCTTCATAGAGTCTGGGATATTTCCCATAACTGTCCATTTTAATGTAAATCTTAAGTGTTATTTGTCCAAATGTCCAATCTGGAACTGTGACTCCAAAGGAAATCCAAAATAAAACTGCTTCAAAGTAAGTTAAATATTTTTAAAGGGTTAAAAATGGAAAAAAAGTGTAGTTATTGCATTAATAATATTGTATGCTTACTATTGATATTACTTGAAGTCATGTTGAAATCAACAAGTACAAAACAGTGAGGAAGCACAGTCATGATGAACTTCTGAGAAAGTATTGTGTGCATTTTATTGAACATTGCGTTTCTGCATTATACACATCAACAAACTTGAAATAGTATAAATAGCTCTACAGCATTGTAAAAGATGAAGATTTTAGTCTGTTTTTAATCCTATTTACAGAGGATGACTTCAAGAAGCACAAGGGGAGAAATGCAAGATAGTCTCATTAATTTCAAAGAACCTCTTTACTCTGTATTGCTCATCCTTTAAATGTCATGAAAGGAGTGAATATGGATCTAGATAAATCCCATTTAATGAACATACTCAAGCTCAAACACTTGCTTTGCACAGTGCAACCTCTTCTTGTTTTAATCAAACCCTGAAGTACACACATACTATGTAAAGTCTAATAAGCCTTGTCTTTAAAATATGTGCTTGCTTTATACAATATATATATGTATATATATATTTTTTAGACACTTTTTTGCTACATTATATTTCTAGATTTAAGTGCATGGCCTCAGCTTTCATCTCCTTCCTTAGTTCACCCCCCGCTAAAGTAGAGCAAAGCAAAGATGCTAATGAACTTGGTTATCTGTCTTTCTTTGCAAGCACGTTTTCAGTAGTGTAAAAGGTTAAGGATAAGTCTAGCTGAGGTAAACCATCTTTTTGGAGTTAACCCGTTTTGCACTTGCCTCTTAAATGGACCAAACTTTTCACAATTCATTAAATGTCTCCAAAAGAGGCATACAGTAATAAGTACTATAATATCTGAGGGTAAGTAAACTTTATGTCATGTCAAACCTATGTTTAGAGAAGATAAATGAATAACAAAAGAGTACAATAATATCATGGAAGGAATGTTTCTATTTTGATTTAAAATCCACTTTGCAAGACTGACTTGTCTTTGTCTCGTCTGACATTAACACAACTGCTTTTGCACATTTATGAATGGTAAGATATGACACTAAGTTAACAACTAAAAATTAGTGTTGAAAAGACACACATTTATGGGCTGGAAACTGGTAAAATTATAAAAAGGAAGAAAAAAAGCCCAAGACTTAAAAAAAAAGAAAAAAAGATACCTCTTCAAGCATACTTTCAACACTTGACACTTAACTATCAATCCCATCTGTATGGGGACCATTCTCATCCTGAAATATGTGGCTTTACATCCATAACCCTTCCCCCACAAGTGCAGTTGTGAGGATCATTGATAACCCTTCCCAGGAAACAGACATAGCTGTCTCAACACAAAGTGTGTCTGTATATTGGAGAAAAGCCTTGTTTAAATGCATGAGATGAGCTTTCTTTTGTCTCTTAAGTATGACACAGACATGTCTTGGGATTTCACACACCTAAATGTCAGCGGAAGAGAAAAGCGTTGACTTTCTTTACCCTTTGAGGTGTTGCTTCATTTTTATCTCCATTTGACACACATAGTTATGTAGAAAGAAAACTGACACCAGCATAAAGAAAAAACAACAAAATATATAAAATAGGATAACATATCAAAATATTCTTCAATGTGGCAACGGGTGCATATTGTGAATCCATTTTATTATTATTGATATACTGTATTTCCTATAAGGTAACTAGTTAACAAAAATAAGAGACAGCTATGAATGCTTATTTTAAGAAAAAAAAAACCATTCCTTCTCAGACAACTTTTTTAGTGGCAGTCAGAAATCAAATCAAGCCAGTGACTGTGTGACCCACACAAAAGGCCTTCAGGTGCTAACGACGTTGCCCAAACCCAGTCAAATGGGAGGGGGGTTACAGCAATCAGGGAACAGCTATTGACACCCCTGAGCCATTTTCTTGTCCAGAGTCATCCCCAGCAGGCAAACACAACAGGAAAACAATGGCTTGCCATCAAGAGAAAGCTCTTTCCAACAAAGGCCATGAAGAATGGTACTTATTGGGCTTTTCCAATTCAAACCTGGAACCTCAAATGTTTGGGTCACAGCGGGTGAGAGAAAGAGAGAGGTATTCCCTCAGCTAAAGCACTGAAATGGCCGAAGATCAGTTTAGCATAACCAATTAGGACAGAAAAGTTGCTCGTCTTCCTCAAGCATTTGGCATTGTCCAAATGGTGAGCAAACAAAACAAACAAGTGTGGCCCATGAGGACATACCACTGTATGGCTGGACCTGCAATTGAAGGATAAAATCCTAAAACATTTTTTTTAAGGATTTCATACTGAATAACTGAGAGGAACATGCTTTCAGACGGAAAAGAGAAGCCTGTAGATATCAGTGCATAACAACCAGTGCTATCATATGTGAATGCCCTATTACAATCTGAAAAAAAGATGGACACTGGATTGAAAGTGGCTGCTGTTGTCCTTCAGAGGTCACAAATTCTTTCCATAATGAGACTTTCTTTCTTTGAGGAAGGAGAGTTTCCTGGTTCTGTATGCTCAAAAAAAACAGCTACTCCATGTCACCGTAGCAATGGGCGTTTCTGGCCACATGTATATCAAAAGGTTAAATCTGTAATACATATGCTGCTGTGGCTACAGTCCACTTCATCTGCTTTCACAGCTGACTGTTCAATTTCCTGTTGCTAACATTTCAATGCAGGAGATGAATCTGAAATGGTGAATTCATCTTTGGCTTCTATGGTCATCAATGGATTAAAATAAAAAAGTAATGAAAACACAATGTTGCTCTGAACTGAATCACATAAAGTTATTAAAAAATGTGTAATTATTTTTTGTGCCGATATGTGTGGTGAAAAAAAACATGATGCTAGTGAAGTTAGACTTATTTTGGTAGTAAGGTGTGAGGCAAAAAAATTTAAAATGCATATTCATCCTGCTGCATGAAAGGAGTTAGAGTCCAAGATTAGCTTGAGATGTACAAGTTAAATGCTCAGTGAGGTTAATAAAAGCAATTTAAAAGTATCAAACGGAGCAAAAAACCTGCAATATCCATTAATGTGTAATTACTATTAAAATAAAAGAAAGGGAAAAAAGAAAATGGACTAAAATAAGTAATAAAAACCAAAACAAAATAGACATATATTCCTAAGGAAACACACATATCAGTGTACTGCGGCAACAGTCATCCTGAAACTAAACATGTTCATGCATGGTCTTGGTTTATATTGGAATGTGCTTTTATTCAAGACCATTAGGAAGCTTAACTTTACAGATTCTCAGCAGTATTAAAAATATTTGACACAAAACATTCTGAGATTACCGACATGAATCAATCAGTAGAAGCTATATAAACAACCGTTTAAACCTGACTTTCAATTTCATGATTCCAAAAAATATTTAGAATAGTTTAATCTACACGGAATTTTACATAAGATCAAAGGACGAGTAAAGAAAACGAGTGCAAGGAAGACGTTAATAGGTGAGTTTTATGATGTGCGCAGTTTGTGTGGTGGCCACAAGGTGGTGCTGTGCAAAGCTACAAGATGGCCAGTGATCTGTGAGGAGAGCGAGAAGGTGGGAGACAGAAGCACTAATGCTTACCTTCAGATCACTTAATAAATCTTACAGCCAAGATAGAGGAACTTTTAAGAGTCTTTATAGAGATTCTTTAGCCTATAATAGTCATAATACCAATAGCTTCATTAGTTTTTATCATTCAAGAAAGTAATAAGAAATTCATCAGGTGAGGTCTTCTATGGCCGCCTGCTTCATAGTCCAGAACAAAAAGCCATAAAAAAATAAAATAAAATAAAAGAAAGATATGAATATCTATTTCTGTTTCTACGAGGACCAGCCTATAACTGTATGTGTGAAACCCAAACAAACCCATTTCTCTGGATGTAATTTCCCCTCTTCCCCACCATCCAGCCATATTTTCTCACCATAGTTAATTTGGATTGCAAGAAAAAAAACAAAACAAAACATCCTTCCCTTAGTCCAGGTGTTTCACTGACACTTATCTGTCCTTTGATCGTTCACGGTCATCAGTTCTCTCACAGGCGAGTCTGGGCCTCGGGGACGTAAATTTCAATGCTGTCTGCGCTCTCTGTGGCGGAGTTCTGGCGAAATGAGGCGGCCTTTTTGGCAGCCAGCAGACGCTTGCGAGCCTCTTGTCTCTGCTTTTCTGCAGAGGCTGATGAAGAAGTTGATGAAGAGTCAGCACTCTTCTCACGGCCAAGCGACGGTCGAACCTTACCAGGCTTCTTTGACGCTGGAGGGGGCGTCTTTTCTTCGTCCTGTTTTGTTGTAGTGGTGACGTGTGACAGAGGTGGGGAAAAAAGAACAAAAACAAGAAAGCAGTATGGTGAGATAAAGCAGTGAGGAGAATCCCAGCAGTTTTTTTTCCAAACAGGTTTAGCAGACAGGACTGTGACAAGACACTTTCCTAAAGCTGATTCTTCTCTGTAAAGCTTAAAATAACATTTAGTGATTGGAGACGATAAACAGAAACACTGACAACTGAGACAACAGGTTAAAAGACGGAAATATTGTAAAAAGCAATTTTTTGAATAACATTTTTTTCATAGGAGATGAAATGGTAGCGTACATTTATGGGCACATTAGTCATTATTTTAAATCATAATATGAAGATCACAAGACACCTTTGGACCGAGAGGGAATGAAGCAAAAGCACCACAACTTCATAAATAAATATATGAATTAATCCAAAAATTAGTTTGGTGGAGCACATAATGTAGACATGACAAAAAGTTTGTTATTAATGAGCAACATAAGCCACACAAACACAAACGTGGACATTACAGAGCAAAAGCAAGACTGCGTTCTGTCAGATGAGCTGGTGCATCATAGCCATGCTCAACTGCAAATCACACACACATTAGAGAATGACACATGCATGCTCAAAGCAGGGCTTTGCACTTAAAAAGACACGAGCATCAGCCCTGTTTGAGGCGGTTTTTTCCCATGCATGCCTAGAGGGATCTCTCTGGCCCCTCTGCATTGGACAGGGAGGCCCTGTTAGAGTTCATCCCACACAGGGATAGGGTTAAAAAAAAATAGGAGTGGGAGAAATGGTGGTGGGAGGAGAGAGGCCGGTTTCGGCGGCTTTCCTACCCCAGCCAGGGCACTGGGCAGCATGGGTGGGAAGTACCTTCCGCTCAGGGGATGACTGGGCAGCTGCAGACGGTACGGGCTGCCAGTCATTAGACTTGAGATGGTAGAGCTCGTCGAACTTGAGGCTGATGTCTTCAATGGTTAGCTGCAGCAAGTCCCAAAATCCAGCCAGGTCCTGGGCTGTGGGCCGAGGGTTGGCATTCACATTCTGACGGGAGGAGAGCGAGGGAGATGAAAAAGAAGGAACTGTCACTGAGGAGTGAGAATATTACGACTGCTACAGAAAGGACTTTACACAGTATTTTAAACATTGCTACATATATGAGAAAGCTGTATTTGTCATGTATGAATTAAAGTTATCTCCAGAAGTCATCAAAGGGTGCTAAGCAATGTTTTTGTCTTTGTAAGGTTAATGGAAAAATACAGTCCTAAAATACTATTTGCTTTATTTAACCTTTTCTGTCCACTGTCTGACTCAACTGGTCAGAAACCATTACCTCCCTGCATGTTTATCTCAGCACTTGTTATGGGTCGCTGCTGACTTATCCACCCACAGATGCACTTTCTGGTTGTGAAGAGGTCTTTTTTTAAACAAAATTGGTAATAGAGTCTGGGATGTTAGCCTTCAGGTGGACGTTATGGGTTTAAAGAAGAGAGAGAAAAAAGGATGAAAGATAGAACTTAACTTGAACACTAATGGTCAGCAGAAGAAACAGATCAAAAAAGAAAATAAGAGGACATGTAAATGTTTGAGAAACTGTTTTGGAAAGTTAAAAAAAACCAAAACAAAACAAAAAAAACTAGGCTAATCTCTAAAGTGCTTTCTCCTAGATGTGCCCAGCATGTGAAAGGAATAGAAATATAGGACAGTGAATGGGCCATCTGTGGGTTTGTTGCTGTTGGATGGGATCCCTGGTACGCTGTAATTTTCTGTTTCGTCAGTCTCAGCAGCGGAGAAGGTTGGTGTGTTGTGCTTTCACTTCAGCTGGAACCACAAAGAAAGAAAAATAAAAGACTCCCAAATGTCTGGCTAAGAAGAAATGGGAAGACAGAACTGACTTAAAAGAAGATTCAGAATTGATATTTCGCTTTGTGACAGCTGCTGTTTTTATCACTCAGCACTAGAGGGCGCTGTTGTTTTAATTCTTTGGTTGAGGTGAACGTTCACACCGAACAAGTAAAAAAAGTGCACAGAAGTTATTCAAATACTTAATACATTGCTTGAACACAAAAACAAACAAATAAAAACCAAACCCTGAATAAAACGTGTTTTTTTATTTAAAAAAAGAGAAGACATTCAACATACATTGTCCTCTTTGATATAAACAGTAACAACACTTCTTGTGTACAAACGCCAGCCTATTTGTATCTGTATAAGAAAAATCTTCCACTGATATTTATACTCAAATGCCCACTGTCTGAAGCACTAAACACCCTATGTTTGGTGCTCAATCGAAAGATGAGCACATTTAAGGAGCCACACTCATTCCGATTTCTGGTCCAACAAATCACATGTTTACCACTTATCATGCTACATGTCATGTGCTGGTTGTTGTCTCAAATTTGTATAACGCCATTTTCTTTAAAACATGTCACCTGAGAGGAAGGGCTTATTGGCTTATTATAAGCTGCTTGTGCTTTGTGCTGGTAGGTCCTCATGATGGCTTCTGCGAACGCCCGATGTGCCGGGTATCGCAGCTGCTCTGAGATTAGTCAGTTTTATAATGATTATTAAGGGAAGCAGCTCTTGTGAATGACAGAACAATTACAGTATGATAGTGATTCTGGCTTTGGTGGAAGTGGAGGTGTCTAAGCGAAGCAGCATACACACCAAGTTTTGCTCACACAGTCCCCGAAACTGCTGGAACTTCTGAGACATCAGGAGCTGAGCACTTCCTACTGCACTGCGAACTTTCCCCAGCACTTTACCAAACAAAAAAGAGAAGAAGAAGAAATTCAAATACATACTGTACACTTCATGTTATTATTTCAGTTAGGAATCATGGTACTACAGCACACACATATGCATCTCTGGTGCAGCGATAGTCTCTTCTGTGAGCAACCACACAAACCAAACCCCAGGATGTAAGTAGGTGTGCTTTATACTGTATTGCCCAACAGGCATGAAGGGGATTACAATGTATTGGACAATGTGATCCTCTTTATAGGAATCTAAGCTTGTATGGATACTCCATCCTCCTGTCTGTCACTAGTCACTATGTGAGTGTCGCTGGATCAAAATTAGGACAAACATCAGCCTTGATAAAATCAGGATTCTTTTCTGAGTATTGGATTTAGAAGTTGTGGGAATGTCATTGCAGTGTAGTGAGACCCAGCTCTGGACTGCTAACTTAATGCAGAATACTTACCCTTTTTCCAAGTGGCATCCATTCATGCTCGTGTGTGTGTCATATATATATATATATATATATATATATATATATATAGAGAGAGAGAGAGAGAGAGATAGAGATAGATAGACACACACACACATTTTAAATGAAAATACTCTTATAGCAGCATGTGGTTTTGTCCACATACTGACCATGCACTTCAGATAAAAACTGAGCAAACTGAAACTGTCAGCATGTCTAGTGTGTCTGCATATGTGCTTTCAGCTGCTCGTCTCAGGCTGATGTTGAAGCATTAATCTAATCTGGAGGTTTAATCAGCTCCAGACTAGATTTGTGTAATTCTGGAGATTACAGGCCTGCTTGAGTGTGGTAACCCCAGGTATTACCGCCTCATCCGTTCCATGCTGGGGCTCTGACAGACCCACTAAAGGGTCTGAGGCAGATAACCAAGCTCTGCACCGTGAGCTGAGGTCAGACACGGACAGAGCTCTTGAAGACAAGCTGACATTTAAAATTCCTCCCGTGGGCCTGTTCATACTTGAATGCAATGCCGAACTGACAGCGTTGTTTTTTTCAGAACTGGCAATTTCTCATTATCTTAACACAAAATTTGTAACTGTAACTCTGTAAACATTTTCTGTTTTATCTTTAAAGAAAGAAGGTCCCCTCTCTTTGAAACAATTCACAGCAGGAATAAGAGTGAAGGTCTATCAAATCTGACACTGTGGTTCTCAGTCTGAAAAGGCTGGAATGCCTTTTCAGGTTTGGGAGTGAGATGCTGCCTCAACTGGAGGAGTTTAAGCATCTTAGGGTTTTATCTGAGTGCCATTTAAGGGGGCTGTCATGTTCAGATGAAAGTCTAGGCAAAGGAATTTGAGGTTTTACTATTATTGTGACCCTTCAAATCAGATGTTTACCAATCTAGAGTCTGAAAATGTGGCAATATGAATATAAACTAACTTTTGTTTTACTTTTTGGATTGCCAACACTGATGAGAAATTTTTATTTTATTATATTTTACTGAACCCATGATACATTGATAAAATAGACCCTATATGAAATAAAGTGATAAAAATATATTAAATGAAGCACTTAATGCACTTTTAGTGGAATATTTTTAGAAAACCTGTAGTTTCATGACTGTAGACCCACATCATAGTCAAATGTAGTCAAATTCTTGTGCCACCGCAGATGTCTTTATTTCAGTCTTAAAGATTTCTCCTGCCATCTTTCTTTAAGCTCATGATGTTTTCAACAAAGTCAAGTGACCACTGGGTTTACTTCCACCTTTACCTTCCTCTGAGAGCTGGTTGTCTTTGGTTTCCTGCTCCATCTGCTGGCACCAGCCTTCCATTCGTCCCGTCTCGGCCTGCAGCAGTTTCAGGAACCAGTGACCATCTCTCCGACAGAGCATCCCCCCACCTCCACTCTGGGGGATGGTGCTGCTATTCTCATTCCCGCTGTCCAGCCAGGGGTCTGGAGGCGGCAGAGATGAGGGGTCCAGTGCCGGATCCAGACTTTCTGTGAAAGAGTCCGAGCTGCTCCGTGTCGTGGAACGATTGAGGATCTGCCTGGGTGGTGGGGGTGAAGAGCTGTCAACGGTGGGGTCTCCGTTGTCCAGAGAGTCTTGTCCAGGCGCACCGAATGTGGACTGGCTGGCACTACTGACCATGACTTTTTTCTCAAAGGGCTTGGAATTATTGATATGGGAGATGACAGAGATGTCCTGCGTGTCTGAGTCTGTTTCTGGTTTAGAAGCCATACTACTGGAGCGACTGGGTCTGAAACAAAACAATGTGATACTCAACGTTATATATGGGCTAATTCAGAGGCTGGGAAAACAAACAAATAAAAATACTCAAAACCAGTTTTTGCACAAGACAGTCAAAAAAGTCTACCTTACTGGAACAGTCATTACTCTGTTTAAACACTGAATCACTTCTGCTGGTAATTTTAGAGATATAAATAAAAACCATCAATCAGATACTAAATACTTGAGGCTACTGCACTTAGAGTGTCATCTTGTGTGTTTCTTGTCTTTACATGGGAAAGAAAAAAATATCTGCATATGAATGCTGACTGTTTATCTTCATTTCCTGTTATCTCTCAGGAAATGCTGATAAGTATCAGCTCAAACAATAAAATACAAACAGCATAACAGTAGAGGAAGAAAAGAAAAGCAAAAAGACTAAAAAGGGATGTAGTAAACCCCATTTTGGTAACTGTGGAACCAAAACTGGCACAGAGCTGTTAAAAATCTAAGTTTAACTGTATAAATACACAAACCTTCCACTTTTTATGCTGGGGGGAAATATCTGTCAATATTTAGGTGAGCGACTGAAATTCAGAAAATACATCACACAAATAGAAGAAAATACAGCAGGAAGTCAGCAAATGCACAATGGCTTCCTGGCGGTAAAAATAACATTAAGAGTTTAAATGAAGCTGGGACAAGCACAAAACAAATCTCAACAGAAAACAGACATATTTAAAGTCTCCCTCCATTAAAATATGTGTTTCATAAATGTACTATTTTTTTGATATATGCACAGATAAGGACAAGAGATTACTATTTCCAGATTAATTTGCTGCAAGTGGAGAGTTTATTTATTCACACCTAAATCTAAAACAAGGACCTACAATGTTACTAACCTTACTTTAGCTGGCTGTTCTGGTCCAGTGCATAACTTTGACAAGTGTTATTTGGAAACCTGAAGACTAAGTTGCATATCCAATAAGAATATATAGTGATGCAAGAGACAGATTATTTCTAGAAGTTAAAGAAATGCAAAGGACCACATGTCATTTTTAGCTTAGAGGGTCTCCTACTCAATTCCTCATTTCCACCCACTTAATAGGACCAAAAGTGGAGAAAACACTAATGCATATTCAGGATGGATTCAGATCAGATCACTCAGGAAACATTTGAAGTGGGTCTGTTACATTTGTGCCACTTTCTCTTCACAGTCTGAATGCAAAAGTGTCCTGGGATGGATTCAGGGAACAAATAAAAAACTAATGTAACATGAATGACTGAAATAAAGCTTATCGTTGTTCGTTTTTCATAAATGTAACAGACATTTCCTTGCATTTTATACAACCGATTTGTATTTACTTCATAAAGTTTGAAAAAAGAAAGAAGCCAGCAGATCTTGTTTTACTTTTCATTGTGCCACCATTACACTTTGTTCTTTCCTGACGGTCCCTCTGGTGATTAAATTGAAAATTAAAATTGAAAGTGATATTTTAAAATGAAAAAGGTTAAATCTTTAATTTAAAAAGATGTATTTCCTCATAGGTTATGGATTTTAAAAGCCACATATTTCAGTTTAGGAATTTAGCAGTTAATTGAACTCCTACAAAGAATAAACATAAATAAAAAAAATTCAGACAACTCAAATTTTGAATATTTGAACATGTCTGGAGGAAGTCTTTAAATTTTAAATACTTAGACAAGAAATGTATTGCAACATCACAAATGCAACACACAGGATGATTTCACATCTATAGTAAAGGGAGAGAATGGTCAGAGGAGTGCATGTGGCTATAATATAAATTCCTCACGTTGTAGAAAGGACAGGAAGAGGACTTACTGCCACCCGTCCTCCACCTGTACTCCTATTGACTGAAATTTGGCTGGTGGTGGGGTTTCTTCTCGTGGAACTTCCTGAATACAGTCAACCTTAAAAGGAAAAAAACATTAATGAGAATGAAAAAAAAAAAAAACAGGCTTTATGATAATTAAGCTTTTTATAGTTTCTAATTCACAACTTCTAGATAGCTTAAACTGAATTGTGTTGACCCTTTAAATTTCCAAGTGACAAAGCAGAAAAATAATTCTGTTAAAGCCCAGGATCTGCAAAAGGGATACAAATGATAGTATTTTAGCAAACAGAAGAGAACATTCTGGTGGAGGAGGAATATAACTAAGCAAAATTGTCTTCAGTCCTACTGTATAAATCCAGCCCTGATGACAGACAGCCAGCACTAATGATAGAGTAAGATTCACCGTAATGAGACACTGGAGCTCAAGATGACGCACTTCCAAGAACAGCGTGAGTCCGAAATGACTCGGACTAAGCTGGTATGCCTTCATTTTTAGTAACAACATGGACTGAACCTTACTAGCACCGAATCTTGCAACAGGGGTTAACCAACCCCTGGCCTACCTGTATGCCAATGGAGGACAGTTTACGTCTGGGTACTGGGGCTACGAAGGGCTCCTCTGCCACTAGATTCCCTTTATTAGATCCTGATTTCAGGGATTCATTTTGGACAACTGAGTCACTTGTTTCAGTGGAAGCATTGGCAGTACTGGAGGCGATTGGCTCCCTCGGGGTCGCAATGGGAGTGGGGATGATATGCGGAGGGCGGGGAATGCCCCGGGCCAGGCTGTTGGCACGGGTACTGTCGAGGCTGTCAGAAGAGTTGCTGTGAGCGTGGCTAGACTGGCTGTTGACCTCTGACCTCCTGTCCTGCTGGTCCAAGTAGTTGTCCTGCGCCGACTCTGTGCTGCTTTGTACCGTCACTGAGATGAAGGGCTTGGATGTTGTTCGTGGTGGCACTGGTGGAGGAGCAGCCTTCTTACAGGTTGTTATGCATGTGGAGACTGAAAAGACAGGGAGGAAAGTCAGGATGAAGGTTTAAAAAAAAAAAAAAAAAAAAAAAAAGTTTTTTGAGCAAAGAATTGTGGGCTAGTCACATCTGAGCACAAGACAGGAAGTTTCCCAGTTCTGAGCCAAAGCTGAGCCAGGACGTTTGCTTTCCCATTGTCACTTTCTAGTGCTTAACAGAGCCAACTCTAGCTGCCTTGGCCGCTGACTTCGGGCCTCACTTTTCAATGCAGCCAAGCACGAATGAATGTGGGTGGAGGTGGAGTCAAGGTAGGAGGAGGGATGTTGTTTTTTGTACCTCATCAGGTAAAATTACATATTGTAAAAAATCATACTTATAAGAAGGGGAGTGGACTTTTGAATGGTTGCTCCGTAGAACTCAACACTGTATTTGCCTCCGAGAAGTGAATAAAGACATAACACAGAATTGTCATTCATATTTTAAAAGTAATATGTTTTGTGCTGGACCTGTCAAGGTTGTACTCCTGAATTTTGCCTTTAATGAGCTAGGATAGGCTCCAGCAGAGCCCTGTGACCCTGTACAGGATTAAGCAGGTATAGAAAATGGATGGATGGATGTTTTGTGCTGTTAATTTTCCTAACAGAGTGCTGACTGTGAATTGACCTATAAAGGGACCAAATACTTTGCTTAGCTTAGCAGGTGCTAATTGAGCATCAGTTAAACACAGTGGTCATTACAAAACTGAAACAAGAGTTGAAACAATTTTGCCGGTAACTCCTCCAGGTGGATCAGCTGAAGGAGCCACACTGGACCACGTCAGGATCCTTCCAAGTGGAAGTCTGCATCATAGGTTAGCATACGTTAAGTCAGTCAAGCTGAAATTGCTAACTGTGATTGTCATAAGGCGGGCATGTTCCTGGTGGGTGTGCTTCCCAGACCTGGTTGTTCCACCCATTTGCAAGATGGTGCTGGACAGTATGAGGACAAAGAGGATTCAAAAGCATTCTTCAGAAAACCTGGGTGATGTCACAAGGGGTTTGTCTCAAGCTATCTATACGTCTATCCTTGTGTTTTAATGATGGACGTAGTTGTTCTTTCAGTGTACCAAATACTAGTGTTAGTTGGTTAAAAAGGTTTTTTTTTTTTTTTTTTTTACTGTATCTTCACTGTATTGATCAGATTTCACTGTATCATTTAGTACTCGGAGTTTAAACTCCATATCAGAAGTGAGAGCTGAAACCCAGCTGAGCAGTTGGGATTCAACTCATGATTCACAGCTTCCACCACTGCTGTTTTGGGGAGAAAAAAAACAAACAAACAAAAAAAACAGAATCCTAATGAAAATCTTGACATTTTAAGAGATTCCTCACTGAATAATGGAGATGAATGCCAATTTAAAATAATTTTGAAGTCTTTTTAACTGGACTTCATTATGGCAATGCTCTTGGACTTGTTGAGCTTCATTCTGACAGTTTAAAGTGCTCATTATCACTCAAAGAGGCCACTTTCACTGTTGTCTATTGGTATGTTTAGTTGTAAGCTATTTTAGTACATTCAGTGAATGGAGCACTGATCCTGATGCAGCTGGTGAAGCCTGGTGAAGCCCAACTATTTCATTTTTGAGGTTGTGACTCATCTTGTGTGAAATCTCATCCTCTAACTACATTACCAGTTTGCTCGGTGGACATTCTGATTCACCAAAGTCATTTGTTTGCAGAGAAACACGTTCCTTCAGTTTTGTGCAGTATCAGCTTGCTGCCTTGTTCTCAGCTGAGATCAGCTGATCTGTAAAGTAAATGGATTATTTCAGTCAGTGATATGGTTTGTTCACCCAAGATATTTGCTCCTCATTTCTCACCCACACACCACACCTGATAAATGAAAGGTGTGGCATTTACACTAAGATGCAACATTTTGGGGAGGACACAATGGTGCCAACAGCTAGACAGTACGAACCGGAGCAGTTTTTCTGCCTGGGAAAATAGCTAATAAACATATATATCTTCTCAGAAGTGAAGAGTTATTTTCTGTGAATGCCAAAAGTACAACTCTTCCACTGTATGTTATTGGACAGGAATAATGTTGCATGAAACCTGCAGAAAAGTATTAAGCCCAGTCAAAGGAGCTTACAGTAAAGCAGAAAATCAAATCAGAGCGAACACTGATCAAACTTCCTACTAAGGTTCATGACCAAATGAAATCACACAGGAAACACATTTCAAAGGCTTGATCATGAGACAGGTGATCAGTTCAGTAAAGAAAGTCTATCACGGCCTGGCTCTCATTACCAAACACAGTTTAACAGTTTAAGAGGGACAATTATGTGCAACACTCACAAAAGCCAGAACCAAAGTGACCCCAAGATATGAAGAATGATGTACTCACCGTAGAAAAACCAGTAAAAGGAATCCACCTAGTAAGCTATAATTACATACCTGAAGCATTGTTAACTTTCTTTTTCTTCCTGTTGATTGTCCCCAACAATTTCTTTATTGTTGATATTTGAGTTTCTTTTGTGATATGAAGTGAAGTGTCTGATTTTAATGACAGTTTCACCATCCATTAAAACTTGATGTTGACTGTTTGTTCATGTTACAGCTAGAGTGTAGCAGTCACAAGCAGCTTTGGTCAAAATGTTGAACTTTTATCTATTATTTTCTTCAGTTTAATTCTTTTTTTTGGCGGGGCAAGTGATTTACTCAAAGGGTTTTGCAATTATTAGCTTGACCAACACAAGGGGAAAGTCCAAGGAGCTCAGTGCAGGTCAGAGAAAGAGGATTGGTGATTTAAACAAGTAAGGAATGTCTCCTCAGTCTGGTTCTAACCATGTAGATTTGATTTTTGACCCAAGTACTGTATAATCTTGAAAAAGAAAACAGCTTCTTTTGCAAACATGACACAGTAAAAATAATAATTTTGTCCTCTCCAGGTCATGAAATACAAAAACTTGAGATAAACTATATCACTGACCATTTCATTACTTCTTTAACAAGAAAGACAGAGATTTATACAAACATTAACACAAATAGTTTTCCTCAGAGTCTGATTCTTACTAGCTAAAGAAGAAATATATATGGTAAATACAGAGGAGGGAACCATGATGTAAACTCTGCATCAGAGGTAGAAACAATCACAACTTTCTGTGTTGTTTCGTAATGTTTTTAACTGAACCGTGAATCATACACTCAATAGACTTTGTTCACCTAAACTGAAAGTTAAAAAACAGGAATTCCCATAGAGATCAGGTAAAAAGACTCAGGTCCCAAAACAAAAGACTCCATAGAGGAGACCACAGATATTGCCTGGAGTGAAGTGTGACAATGCACCTGTGGAGTGGGAGTTTGACCAGAACCTCACAAACCCTCCAGCTGTGTCACTTTCTATGACAGGAGGAAGTTATCTGACTGGAATAATCCATCTTCCAGGAAACCTAAAACACAATTATTCCCCAGAATTAATGCAGAATTCATGGAGTCAGGAGCCGGAAATGATTTGGAAGCTCTGGGCATTGTCTCAATTGTGACACTAAATAGCAAAATGCTCCAACGCAGTCGTGGCTGCATTCCAGCAGCGCCAGAACACTGACATCAACTGTAAATGCCAGAGAGGACACCCAAACCACTCCTACACTGGCCCATGTCCAGGCCTGAGCACACTTCTTTCCCCAAACATAAAAAATAAGGTAGCTGCATGGATAGCACTTTAAGTATTTGAGAATGCACTGCAGTGGTTTATTAGCTAGTAGAAATCTCTTAACAGCAATCACAAAATAAAGAACTTATGTGTTAACCAGTATTTCTAAGTGATAGCTGGAGTTGTCTTTATTTCAGGATAATGTATTTTTCAGCTCTTACATCAGAGTGGCTTTTTTTTTTTTAAATCCTGATCAGAAACATCTGATGTAACACTGCAGGGATGTGGTGAAATGATCAAACTGTATTGGTGATCAGTTCAGATGACAAAAGTGAATGGTAACTGGCTGAGAAGGCAAAAGCAACACAGGAGCCCACCATTGCAATATGCAAGTACTGCTTAAAAAAATTCAGCTATATAAACAACTGTGCTTAAAACTCAGAGAACACACAGGTGACGGTGAAACAGATGACTTTGAGTTGGTATGAAGTAGAGTAAATAGGATGTCATTTTCACTCGTCAACCACTCACCGGCTGGTTATTACATCAGTTCAGGGTTTCCATCTGTCCTACGAGTTCGACCAGAGAAAAAAAATGTTGTCCTTCAGCACGATTCACATTCCTCATAGCCCTCAGATGTCTGGTCCAAATGTGTTTATTGTTGGACTTTGTCCACCCGTCACTGCTGCTGCTGCTCCACTTCACTAAATTTGTTGAAATGCCATGTTTGCAAACAGTGACCAAAAAATAATTGCTTAGTATGACTTTAAGTCATATGCCAGAGAATCTGCTTTATCCACAGAAATAAGCTTGAAAATTACAACCGACATGAGCCTCTGAGATTAAATATGAGATAGAGTGGGAAGGCTGGGCATAATAAATGGGACGCACAAACAGCATATAGCCATTTGAGATGATAGGAAAAAAATACAGTATGCCATCTTGTAAGCAAGAGGACACCACAAAAATAATTTATCTTTGTGTTGATGCATTTATCTGTTTTTTTTGTTTGTTTTTTTTTTTTTGGCTATTTTAGTGGGATCTGCAAGTATCTTCAAGCTTGGCAGTGTCAGACTACATTTTGATGTGCACTGTATCCCACAACCAGGGGATGGATTTTTCAACAAAATGTTGTACTTACACCAATATAGCCTTCAGTGTGTGCGTGTTTTTTTTTAAAAATTTTTTTAAATTTAACTTGTGACATCTTTGGAAAGTCCCTTGTTGAACCAAAGACTTCAAGTATCCAGTACTTTGGTAAAGATCCAAATAGATGCTAAAAAAAAAACAAAACAAAAAAAACAGTCCTTGCTGTTAGCAAAGAACAGCATGCCTTAATAGTAAACTTCGATATTTAACATAAAAACTCATCTTATTCTTCCAGTGTTGGATATTTTAAGGCTCACTGTTGTGCAAATTGCATCTGCAGCATTTGTGACTGTGATAATATAAATGTTCTTCTAGACACAGATAACCTAAGACCTAAGATCAAGAGATCAGACCGGTGTTACTCAAGTCTGGTGTTTAACCACACTAAGTGCTGTTCATGAAGCACAATTAAACAAGCTAAACAACCAAATAAAAGTTTGCTATAAAACCCTTCAAAATCATACCACGTTTAACTACTGTGTGTGGCACATTTTTTTAATCGGACACTTTCCAGCATTTGCTTCCTTTTCCAGAGCTCTGCCACACACAGACGCAACTCTGTAAGCATAAAACTCATTCTTGAATTTCGACCAGGAACAGACAATAGGCCCTTCGTCAGCAGAGCCATTGCTAAACCTCTAACGTCTTTCCAGTACCACGTTAAGAACCACAGGATTGGATATTAGGCTGACATGTGATTACTTTTTAATTAAACTAAATCTGTACAAAAGCACAGCTCAGTAAAATCAAACAATTTCTCTTTAGAAAGGAATGTAACAAAAAAAAAAAGAAGAAAAAAACCCAACTGAATACTTTTTGGCAACAAGTTGGAATCTGGAGTTGGTGCCGACTTCTGTTGTTTACATGGCATCTGGACTGACGTCAGCTTGTCCACTGTGATTGTTTGTTCATATACATCTTATTAAACCAAAAAAAATAACATTCTGTACATCAGCTGCAAGTTTTAGAAGCTGAAAGTATTTTCCCAAATGATAGCAGATTTCAGTCACGGATAAGGAGAAGGTACGGTAATTGTTTTTGTGGTTGTTTTTTTTTCTTTTTCAACACATACATTACTGTGTGATCTTGTGATTCTTGTGAGATCTGAAAACCTCCACCAACCCAAGTGGCAACATCCACTTTTCAGAGGTGAAGTGACTGCTCAACTAACTTAACCTAAAATCATATTAAACTACCAATTTGTGCATAATTAGGGACTCTGTTTGAAAAGTGACAGGTGTATTACAATAAGGTGTTAAAAAGTAAGATTCCATCAGTAGTTATCAATTTGAATCAACTTGACTCCTGAGCCCGAACCCAACAGATTTATTCTTGTTTTAAAGATAATATGGGTCATTGTTGTCAGAAATACCCTGCCATGAAGGAATCACAAGCTAGTATTTTCATAGCGCCGGTTCCAAGTCTGGATAAAGGGTTGTGCCAGAAAGGACACGAGACATAAAACCTTAGTCAATAATGACCTTTCTAAGAGAAAAGCTGAAAGAAATTGCTTGGATATTAAGCAAACACCTCAAAAGTTGTGTTTACCCTAAGTCAAAATCGATGCGTTGTTTTCACTCCAAAAAGAGTTGGGAAAATTGTGTGAGGGCAAACACCTTGATATGATGTTCTGATCTATGAGAAGTACCACTCTCCTTGTGCCTGAAACACAACAAATTAAAACTGGCCCAAGTCTAGACACGTGGGAGTAGAAAAGTCCGCCGCTGACCTGAAAGCAACATTAGCCCCAAAGAAAAGATGCATTTCTGTTGTCTAGAAGTACTTCATACTTGTACAGCTGAAAAGAAATCTGTGCTAAATGAGCTGCAAACCAGCTTCTCCAACCAAGAGAAACATTACAAATCATAACCAGCATTTAATGGAGCTGCACAGTCAGCTGTACAACTGATGTTAAATAAATACTAAAGTGCACAAAAATATTGAAGATGTTTCTGCTAGGTCAACTTAACAGACCACAGTTTGAGTTGTTTGTGAGGGCAACACCACATCAAAGGCCAAAATGCAAAACCTCATTTTAAAAATGCACACTCTTCTGATATAAGAAATGTCAGAACGATGTATTTTCGTAAACTACACGAATGCCACTGTTAGTTCAAAGTCAAATCTGATTCCAGATTTCTGTAGATTCCAATAGAATAAAGTTCTTGGCAAGGAAAAAGAAAAAAAATTAAAAAATCCATAATTTAATTAAAAGATTTGATCAGATTTATTCTATTATTGTTTATATTATAGAGTAGATAATTACACTGCTGAAATTCAATCCAGTCTCCCTACTATCCTATTTCAAACAAGTTAACTAAACAAGAGACAAAGAAACTGTAACAAAAAAAAAAAGCACAAAAAACTAACTAATGACAAGTGAAGTTATTGTGTTATCCAAAAGTGGTGAATCTATCAGGGACAGGGGAAAGCTGATGAGACGTTATTGTTTGATTCAAGTATTACTATGATGTCCAGTTGGAGCAAAGGAGAATATAAAATTAAAAACAAAAAAAAAAAACGGATTATGGCGCTCTATTTAACAGTTCATCTGTCCAGTTATCCCAGCTATCCACCACCTGCCCATCTGTATTGTCCATAATCCAATAACAGTCACAGGAAACACACTATTACCAAGTAGTAATATAATCATTGTTACAAAAATGTCAACTCTACAGTTTGAAAAAAATAATAAAATCTAATCTTAAAGTGAGACCTTAAACCCACGTTGGCATATACATGCCAAAAGTGGTCAAAAGTAGGGGAAACCGTAACCCTCCTATTAAGGCCAATTTCCCATCTCAACAACTAAAAAGAAGCGACAATAATTAAAACATGCAGGTGCATTTAATTGCTGATTAATTTAGGTAATTAGGATACAACATCATAAAAATATCAGCCGCGAGAGCACAAGTGCAGGGGTATTTTTCCCTCCGATATCAGATCAATATTCGCTTCTGAACACACGGAAGGAAACACACGATACTCCAGTCAATAATGCATCAAAGACGGACCATAAATAGATCACGTATACAATTACAGGACGAACAAGAATCAATGAGCGTTTATAGAGTCCCATCACTGACCAGGCAGGGAAATTAATATCCATAACGAAAACTTAACTCAGCTGAACTTTAGAAGAGCGACGGTGTGTACGGTTAATAGGCTGCTTACCCAGGTCTGAAGCGCAGATAAATACACAAGTCCGCCATATCTTATGAAAATCATTATTTTAGAGTTGGAGCCCGTCATTTGTAAAAGGTATCACTCCCGGCTCCGTCACGCGTGTGTGTGGACCAGAAAAGCCGGGTTGAGGAGTGTCTCAAGGGAGGCGTGGTGACAGTGACGCATTCAGGAACACATCGGAAGTTAGTTAAATTATTATTATTATTATTATTATTATTATTATTATTATTATTATTATTATTATTATTATTATTATTATTATTATTATAACATATGGGATAAGCAAGTTTTTGGAAGACATAATTATATTGAGGAAAAAAAAGTATTTCCTTCTTTACTTTACTAATCTTAATTTTTATTTTAATCGCTTTAGCTACTTAATGCTCTTCTATTATTTTGGAGATTAGCTTGACTGTGAAAATTACAAAAAATCATTGAAATAACCAGCCACTAAAGTTCTGTAGGCATAGAAGTTAAAATACGAATAGCCAAATGCTGAAATATCATTGATTATCTTGAATTGCGGATTCAGATTAATCTTATTTCCTCAGCATGTTTAAAAGCAGCCATTACTGTCTGAAAATAAGAAAGGAAAACAAAAAGTAGTGGATATCTTTTGTAATCCTACTTTGAAAATGAAAATTTCCACATGATGATTTCCCATGAAGGTAGCATGTGCTCTATGATGAATTTAGTAGATCTCAGTAAAGAGCGCCACGATGTGGAGGATTTATGGTATGAATAACTGAACTAGATGGATATGAACGAATGGCATGATGTAGGCATGAAATCAAGGATTCGACAGGTGTATTAAATCAATAAGCAACACCTTAGGCTAATGTTTGCTGTCACACACATTAATATTCCATCTACTTCTGCAAATGTAACATCAAGTTAGACATCAAATAGCCAGGTTCCATCTTTTGATTATCTCTACCTTTTAATGAAGTTCTGATAAAGTTAGAATTATATCCATTTAAATTAACAACAATATAAAGGTTATGAAAGTTAAGATTTCTGCTTCACTCGCCAACAGATTCTTTAAGTTTGTCTTTACATGAACATTTATAACAGTTTAAGTAGTCTACAATCTGGTAAAAGTGATGAGATCTTTGTGGGGGAGAGGTGAGGGTTTCAAACTGTTACCTGTGTGTGGGGGTAGGATGCGTGGTCTGTCTGTCCCAAAACGCTGAAGAAAAATTGCAAGTTGTTTCTCCTTTGGGGCTTTGTCCAAGCCTGTGGCTATCAGGTAAGAGGCAAACTGTTCTTTCCATGCCTTCCACTGTGCAGAGAGGTTGTCTAGTGTGGGCAAAAAAGGCTGCATTTGAGCTAAATATGCTGCTGTGGACAAGCTGGAGGACAAGTGTTCCACCAAGGACCAAAACTACCAGGACAATTTAAAGGGATTTGAGGGAAAATACAAAATATATTAGGAACTTTGTCTATGTGATTGGTTCACAGTGGAGAGAGGGTTACAAATGTGACAAAATATCAGACTTTATGAGCCCCAAATGAGATAATCAAAATAGAGACGCAGTATGCATGTCTGTGTAAAGTGTGGCAAAACAAAACAGTGTTTTATGGTATGTAACTCCTCTGTATTTCACTGTTAGATGACTTACTAAAGTAAAACAAAGACTGACCAGTGCTGGTGCTGTACGTGTGAACAGTTGAGTCAGTCGGAGGCGGTGAGCAGCCTGAGTCTATGGACACTGTGTCGTCATCTTGGGAACAGCCAGCTTGGATGGCTCTCAGGTAGCTGTGGCTGCGAGATCGGAAGCATGTTGGCATGGGCAGGTCTGGAGGCTCTGGGTTGTCCTGAGAAAGGGAACGGGAATCTCGGAAAGTAGACTCTGAGCTCCGGTCTTCATAATGATGACGCCTCTCTAACTCCCGGAGCTAGAGAAAGGAAAAGATGAGTATGATGTAACAGTGGTGTAATTGGGAGAAACAAAGTATAGCTCTAAAAGATGACCTCTAACTGCACAGCAGAGACTGCCCTCATCTGGGGTGACAATGACAGGTTTAAAAATGTAACTGGGAAATTTTTAACCACACTGCTTTAGAGGAAGCCTTTGCTTTTTTTCTAGTGTTCATTGGCTGTCACTCCTCTCTACAATTAAATTCTGTATAAAAACAGATACTTTAAGGAATATTAAAGAAATGGCAGTCTACTCTTTTTTTTCTAATCATATAGCAACTGCATGCTCTTACAGAATCAGCGATCTGAACCTTTTTTTGGAGCTTACAAACCAGCAATTCAGATGTCGGTGTTTAACAACAATGGAAAGATATAATGGGGGTAGATTCAAGAAATTCAGCACAAAAGAGCTGAAAAATTGAGGATGCTGCAGTTATGGCTACACTCACATTTAATAAATCATGCAAATAATTTTAATAACAAATTTTGAATCAATTTTGGCAGCAAGGTTTAAATGTTTCCTTTTTAAACTAGTTCTGTTTTAGAAGAGAAAAGGAAATGATCCAACTTGACAAGGGGATTTTGGATTTGGTATGCTGCTGTGGGATCTAATTTAACAGATAAAGTAATATACAGCAGAAATTTGTGATAATGCAGCAACCTGTCAGAGATTGGGTGCAAAGCCTGTGCTAATAACCCGTGCTGTCTCATTTCACCGAAGAAAGATCAGAGCGACTTCGCACAGCTGATCTTTGTCTCAGTGACCTTGTCATCTGGAAGCTAATAGAGCCTCTCTTCAGGAGATGAATTAGACTTAAAACTATCAGTGTCACTCATTTGTCTTCGGGATTATAACGTTAATAAGAGACAGTTGGAGATAGGGATCCTGTTGTCCATTAGAGCCTCATTCTATTTGAGCTCCATCTGTAAAAATGTAAATTATGGAGGACAGCTCAAGGCAAAGAAATGGTCTTTGATAATGACTTGTAATCTGAAAGAAGGACATTTGCAAAGGGCTAAATGGCGTGAGTTATGAGTAACTAATGCAACCACGATTCTTAAGAAAATATCACTGACATAAACAAATGATTCGAAAACAAGTTTTTCTTTTTCCTGTTTCTCCCTGTCAGTCACACAATAACTAACCTGTCCCATGCAACTGCGTCTACCCAAAGTGCTGCAGGCCTGACTGAAGTCATCCTCATCCCACGGTGCCAGAGGTCCTGTCCCTCCAATACAGTCCAGGTTGTCCAGACTGCGATTATTAGACAGCTCTCGGAGAGATGGAAGACAGCTGAAAAGTGGAATGAGATAAGAGTAAAAAGAAAAGGACAAAGCAGATGAATCCAGGATGCAAAACATAGGGATGAAAACTGATGGATAGGAAGCCAATGTCCTCACACCATGAAGAAGCAGGAGGGAAACATGGTTCAGAAGAGGAAAAATGAGTGATCAGCAAAACCAGGAATTGAAAGAGAGATAAAAGGAGGACAATTCAAGACATCCCTTTCATTTCTGCTCTCATTCATGTGTTTTCACCAGTCTCTATCTCCATTTTAATTTTATTTAATTCTAGCTTCAGTAATTACAGCATCTAAACATGCAAAGCCAGTGATGTCAGATGAGAGAAGAATGTGCATTCTGTACCATCATGAATATCAAAGCAAGATACTGATTTAATCAAACAATAGAAATTCAGCAGTCTTTAAAGGCATATGGTGATAGTTACATTGCCGAATAGCTCCATGCCATGATGTATGGACGCAAATGTACCCTCATTCCCTAATTTGTACTGAGTCAGACTCAGCTACTTTGAACCCGTAAGCACTTGGCAGATGGTATTTACGAGCTGAAGGGAAATTAGCAGTTGTTAGCAGCAGGACATGAATTTGGCATTTGGAATTTCCACTTTACAGGCTTTTCTGAGGGGTGCAGTGCAAAGTCACTGATGACAAATTGTCCAATCAAAATCATTTTTGCACCGTGCCCCTGAGAAGAGGCTTGCAGACCTATCACTGACCTGCTCATTGACCTGCCCAGTTGGTGCAGAGAGGACACACTGTGGAGTGGAGACCACAGGGCATCCAGCTCCCCCTGCAACAAGACGTAATCCAGGGTTCTGCTGCTCATGCCAATCAGGTAGGGGCAGCACGGAAGAGAGCAGGGTTGCACGATCAGACATTGGCAGGGGTATTAGAATTAGTCATTCAAGCATGCTTGGGGGGAGGATTATTAACTAAATACTGTATATTACTATGAAAGTAGAGATTAAAAATTGATTGAGGTTTGTTATGGGAGGACAAGTGTTTGGTAAAGGCTTGAGAGCCAAAGACTGCAATTTTCCAGATTATGTCATCTTAGTTTGTCTCTTTTACAATAATCTTTTAACAGAAATATTTTCTGTTTATACTTATATAGCACACAAGTTTGTACTGATAAAAACATAGGGGCGATTGCTTAGATAATGAATGTTAGGAGTTCTTACCAGTAAATCAAACAAAATATATAACTGTACTGAATGTAAGTGCAAAGACTATAAATCTATGAAAAATCTATAAATCTATCTAAAACATAACATGAATGTGAATCCATCATAATCTGAGACATAGATGACTTAAGGTATTAACTAATGTCACAGCCTATGACAATGCACGTTGCTGCTGTATATCACCCTGTGTCAGCCTCACGTATCGGGCAACAACCGACGCTTCAGAAAGCAAGTTAAAGCAAGTTAGGCTCAGTTCCAGTCAGTGGCAGCACTGAGGCTGATTGATGCTGATTAATTCAGTGTGTGGAAACAGCAGCCAGCGTCAGATTGTGAAAATGGCAGTAGTGATGTCTTTATCATCTTAGCAAGTCAAATGCTTTGAGGTGCCAAGTGTATATAAGTACTTCCCAGCCAAGGTATGGAAATGACTCCAGCATGTGGACAACAACGGGGAGTCTGTCACCACTTCTACGCGTGAGTAAGCCCAGCACGGGCTGTGTGTACTTGTGTGTGCCTGCAGTTTCCTGCACGTTGGCGTGATGAGGCTAGGTAGGAGGGTTTCCTTCCTGTACACACAGACCTGACAGGTTTACCACTAGTATATTTTACAGTGTGTTCTTACGAGTGTAAGCGCGGTTGATTAAAATCAACATTTTAATCTATTTTGTAGGGCAAATTATGGAGTTTTTTTAAGTACATAAAAATGCAAGCTGTAATCTGAGCCCTTACAAAAAAGAGGAAAAAAACCCCTCCTCAAACAAAAAACAAATAAAGGCTTGTTTTGTGATTGTTCATATAGATGTTATGGTTAAAGTTAATTTGAATTATGAACTGTTATCATATTTATCTGATGTTTCTTTCCATCATTTTAGAAGCTCCTTTAAAGGTAGATTGGAATTTAACCTTGCCTCTCTTGCAGATGACTGCAAACAAAACACCTTAATTTGGCACAGCTTTGGGACTCAGTTAGTCTTCTTACTTGCGCGGCGGTAGCTGGTCACTCAGAGACTGCTGGGTGGCCCTGAGGTAGCTCTGGCGCCGAGCAGCGGTTTTGGGTGAGGGTTTGGGGCTTCCCTCAGAGTCGTCACTGTCTTCCATGTCTCCCATAGCCTTGACGTAGCTCCCGCTGCGCATCCGCCGACATGGGATTTCATTGGCACCCCCACTCCGGCCTAATGTGTTGCTCCAGTCACCCTGCAGGAGTTATTAAATGAATGACATGAGTCTTAAATTGCCTTTTGTTTTAACTACTCTTGTTAAGCATCATAAACACTTAAGGTGTACTTACTCTTCGTCCAACCTGCAGGTAGTTGCAGGTTAGCTGTTGTTGGCAGGACTTGGACTTGAGCATTGACCTGTCCAGAGTTGCTGAGCCCTTCTGGATCACCTGTCTTGGTTGACCCATAGTAAGCGTGGACCAAGAGCCTCCTTTCATATAGTCATTATCATTAATTAAAATACCTCCTGTTCCACTTAGTCCACCTCCTCCACCCCCAGGTGCAGGAAGAGCCTGAAACTTCATGTCACTGCTGCTTTTAGAGGAACTGATTGTGTTGTAGCCACTGTGAATGTATCTGTTCTGGCCACTCTGGCTGTCATGACCAGTTGGACGCCCCAGAGTCATCATGGCCATACTGTTGTGGTAGCTGCTTAAATCACTGCTGTCTAAATCGTCTGAGCTCCAATATCCCGACATGTTGGATCGTGGTCGTCGCTTAGCAGTTGCCTCAGATTTTGTACCTCGATCTTTGCTTTTGGACCTGCGGTTGTGCTTCCCTCCATCCTCAGTGCTAGATGAGCCTCCACCGCTGCCAGTGGAGCGTCCATTGACATTCCCTTTCATATTGTGGCTCTCCATTGACTGGGACTTTGCAAAAAGCTTCTGCACTGAGTGGAGCATGTAACGAATGCGACCAGGACTGTCCGTCCTCTGCTTGGCAGCAGCAACGGCAGATGTGCGGTGAAACTGCAAAGTGCTGAATCCGTCGTGGCCTCCAGGCAGCTGCTTGTCAAACTCCAGCAGACTAGATGGTGCCTGATTTTTTGTCATATGATGTGATATAGTTGCCGAACCACTTGTAATCATAGGCATTCGTCCGCTCAGCCCTGCCATACCCATGCCTGTTGCCATGCCCATGGACATGGATGTCCCCATGGTTCCTGTGCTTATCCCCCCAATGCTATCCCCAGGAGGAGAAAAGTCAGACTGGTCATAGGAGTTGTAGTGGATCCTGGGAAAGGTGCTGCTGTTGGAGAGTTGGTTGTTAAGGGGCAGCATGCAATCTTCTGGAAGGGACCCTGGGTTGGCTTGAGGGTAAAGGTTGGGATCTATGGACCCATAGTGATCCATTGTGGGACTCAGCAGGTAAGGGCTGCGAGGCAGCGTGCTGGTCTTCTGAGGGTAGAGGGCCTCTGGATGTCCAGTGGAGGGGTCACAGGAATCAGACAGGTATCTGTTACGGTTGGTCCCCAGTCCTTTCATGACTGCTGAGGAGGCCTGACCCTCTAGTAGACCTCCAAGCCAAGTAAAGATGATAGAAGATGATTCCTAGTTAAATGGAAAAGAAGAAGACAGAAAGACATGACACAACAGGTCTGGTTAAATATGCACAAAACACATTGAACACATGTCAGACTTAACCATGTACATCAGCTTAACCACACAAACGTGTCCACTTGTGTGCTGAAGCAGAAACACAACTGCTGTAGGGCTGGTAGGGAAACACAGCAATGTCACAGTGTGTGATATTTCCATTGCCTCTCACTGCAAACATTCATGCTAAATTGTTCTAAATAGATGAAAAACAAAATAACATGTGGGACAAGGACAGGCAGTAGCTAGTGGGTCAACGAATACATTATGGGTAAGAGAACAATTGCTGACAGTCACTCCTCTGTATTTATGTGGGGCACAGCAGCAGCCAGAGAACAAATCTGCTATTTTCTGTTTAATGGCATTCAGGAAAAAAAGGCCAGGAGAACATTAATCACCATAAAATATTTCAATCCCTGTGAACCAACCAACATTTTATACATGAATACAGTCACTTATGTGGCATTTTACACACTACTGTGTATGCAAACTAACCTTACATTACAAACTAAAGGAAGTCTGAAAATGTATTATAATAATTACTCGATTACAGAGCAGATAAATCCCTGGGAGAGCTTTTATTTTCCTCCAGAATATTTTCTAATTCCATGTTTCTGTTTCTCCCTCCTCTTCTTAAGCCCCTTCCCTCTTCACAACCCATCTCCAGTGTGTATTCCTGGCAGTAGCAGCCAAGCTCCTTCTCCGTCTTTGTATGGTGAGCCAAGGATTGCGAGATGATAGTAAGGGTGAAAGAGGGTGGTGGGCAGCAGGCACTGGCAGGTAAACTTGCCTCTTCTTCCAGATCAAGCTGTGCCAATGGCCTACATGGTGAGGGAGCAAGGACACTACTTCTTGCCATTAAACTTGATAGATGACAATCGAGGGGTGCCATGGGAAGTCACAACAAATATGTGGATATATAAGAAATACTGGAATCTTGAGTTCAGAACAGGAGTGAATCCACCCCACCCCATCCCATCCACCCATCCACTCATTTTCTACATCTCCTTTTATTTATGCTTTTACTTCACTGGGGCATGAAGCCAACCCTAGCTATCCATACCTGGCCAGTATCACTTAAATGCCAAATAATTCAAATTCCTGTCATCTTTCAACAATGGTAATAGTTTTGGTTTTAAAAGAAATGTATCTCCAATGTGGAGTCCATGTCACTGAACTCCACATTCTTTTGCTGAACTGTTTAACCTTTGTCATTAAAGTTCCCCAAAAGTATTATTTAACTGATGCATTCCCACACTCTGTCAAACAATCAGGAATTTGACATTGCTGTGGCAGTTTGGACATGTCACCAAACATGATCGACTCCATCTGAGACATAAATATTTTTCTTGGTCTTGTCTGACACAAGAATTTGCTTGCTATACACACTGAGCTTATTTTTTGTTTTACTCAGCAAAATCTCATCTGCACCAATCCTCAACGGCCGCCTTGATGCAATATCCATCTCAACGCATTAATCTCATTTCAAATTGATAACCCCTGTGCTCATCTGGATGCACTTTTCTGCCTTTTCACCTCACTTACACTCGGTTATGCAACAAACTGTATTCATTCTCTGCTGCATAACTTTTGAGGAAGGCCATTGAAGTTTTTAATATTGGTATCATGCTTCTTTCTAATCCTCCTGATTATTGCAGCAACTTTATTTTCACAGATTTTTTTATACATTCACCAAATTTTGTTTTTCTTTTTCTTCCCTTTTTTAGCTTTGAGAAGATATATGTATTTTTTTAAAGCTCCTGTAGCAGTTATTTGACTGCTGTTTTGTTCAAAACAAAGAAAGATCTGATCTTTGCAGGTAAATGAAAACAACATTTAGGCAAACAATATTGCTGTTACGCAAGATAATTAGGTGTTATGGATAGTTGTCAGCATTTACAAATGTGAAACTGTGGAGATGACTTTCACCTACATTTATGCAAATATAGAAAGAAATAATTTGCTTTGATGTTTTTCTTTGCATTTCCAATCACAGTTTCACTGTGGCTGATATGTTTTTGAAAACATGCCTTCTGCATATTTGTTTTTGTAATCCCATTCGCTAATGTTGACTTAGTTCTTCATATATTTTTGTTTATACTTCATTTTTTTATGACCTAAACAAATTCCTGACAGGGTTGATTAACAGCAATCTATAGACTATATTAGAAAAAAGGTTCACAAATAATAAACTTTACATTATTATAATTCAATTTTGGCTTCAACATAATGTTCATTAAAAATCCATAAAACTGCAGCTGCTTTGCAAAACTGACATGATAAGAGGACGCTGTTTGCATGGTTCGACAATATATTACTGTCTCTTTCTCTACTTTACGGACAGTTACTCTTCTCATGTAAGAGCAAAAATGCCAGAAAAATGAGTACAGAACTATGTGTGGAAGAGAACAACTCTGGTCCTACTCATGTTTTCCCTGTTGAAGCAGTTTATTTGATGCACCAACCTTGTAGTGAGTGGTTTTTCTCTAGACTCTTTTTTTCAATCCTCAGGAGAGTTCAACTGGAAATCAGTCATCACTCTGAAAGCAGATACATCTTTTTTCATGTTAAAAAAAATTGACAGACATGATAAGTGGTTATAAAGCAACATCTCCAAAATTAATACTTCACTGACAGACCAGCTTGAGTTGATTGGACTTCAGAAAACTGCTGAAGCACTTTCTATGTTATTTTTATACACTTCTTTCAGTTTGAAGAAGTGTATTTGAACAAAAAATTGCTCCGTATAAATCATAAGCTGGCTTTTATTCCACCATTATTAGTATGCTGCAGGCGCGGACTCATTTTTCATTAACATAGTGTCTGAATGCCATCTCTGCTGATAGGGTCAAATCCTTAAAATCCTTTTACACAACATTAACTAACTGCCTCATATCCTGTCGTGACACGCCACTCAGCTAAGCTTGGCATGTCCTCCTTAATGTGTCAACCGCTACGACACAGAATGACAGTGATAGCTTCGGTGGAGGGAGGCTCGCTTGATTAACAGAGCTGGCTGACAGTCAGAAGCTGTTTATCATGTTTTATGATTTTGTTAACTGTAGGTTGAATGAGAAAACAGAAGATTTCTCTTTAATAGCATTCAGTAACATTAGCATGTATACCTGAATGTCCAGAATTTTAAAGTCGACTATGCTGTGTAAATGTATCTATTTTCTGTGGTTTTAGTTGTGGACAATCAAAATAACCTGGATTTTATAAAATCAAATGCACTTTCAGAGCTCACTGATTCAAAAGTCCTTAGAGTACAGTACATCAAATGGACTTTCAGGAAGCACCAAAATGTGGCTCCAGATCTACAAATATTTTATGTGTTGACAATAACCTGGAAGAACATCAGAGTAATAAGTTTCAGGTTTCTTATGGCATTTCTGCAATTCCATAATACTGTGTAAATGGTAGTTAAATGCATTTCATATGGAAGCAAGCTTGTAGTTGAACACGAGGGACTACATGTACATAAAGTAAAATACATTAGTTCCCATAGATGGTGGAATAGAAAATATCTTCAATGAGCTCAGCAGACTGATGTAAAGTCAGAAAGCATGTCACTATCTTTTAATTCAGTTGTTTCCTCTTGTGTAGTGGTTTGAGGCGATGCATGCAACGCTGCCATGTGAATCCAGCATTACTGAGAAATAGTCAGATGTCATCCTTTTCTGTTGTAATGTAACCAGGCAGCTCAGTTTGGTTTTTACCTTATCTAAAACCACTGATGTAAGTACCTGTGATACCTGAAATGAACAGTGACCACAATGCAGACAGACTAGGGGGCATTTTGACCCTCCGACATTTGGAAGCAAATACATTTAAATCAGGTTTTTATTGGTTCTGTGCGGGACAGATAAGAGAGAATGGACAGCTTTCCTTTTTCACCTACACTGTGTTGTATGCACTTCTACACCCTGTTTGGAGCGTCTGGTGATAGTATCTCCCTGCCTTGTGCGCTGAGGGAGCGGCCATCTGCTCCCTCAGTGGGAAATGGGGTGTTTGGCATTGTGTCCAATTTATGACCTGACTCTGTCTCTGGAAGTTCACGCCGATCACCACAAGAGGGCGACACACTCAAGACACTGTCGTACTTTCAGGATCCACTTATTTCTGGTGTTTTTATACAAAAAGCTGACTTACTGAAATGATTTATTGTTATGCTTTACTTACAGTCAGCCCTCATATTAGAATGTAAAAGAAATTAACTTGACAGTTGGAGATATAATTTGTGACCCATGGAGATAAATCTATACAAAAGGTCAGCATTTTGAACGCCCCCTTAAGTACGTACTATAATCAAAATCTTCTTAAAATAGCATAAAAATATGACTTCTTCAGTCCAATATGCTTTGTAGCTGGTATAATCTGTTGCTACATAGCCAGAACATAGATTGGGTTAAAGTTAGGTGACGCAACAAAGTACTGGTGTCACAAAACTTTTTAGGAAATTTTCACACTATTAATACTTCTTTGAGAAAGAAAAGAAACAATAACCTCAGTATTTAAACAGAAGCAACCATTGAAACACACCTTATGAGAAGTGTTGGCAGTAAATCACTTTTTGGCAGGCGAATAACAACTTGGATTTGCGAGTTTAATAATAGGATTCATATATCATGTGTTTTATAGAAAGCGCTCTTCCTTTCAATAACATTTTAAGTATTAAGACTGCATAAAAAGAAAAATAACAGAAATTCTAGGACTTCACAGGTCTGAAACCTATGTTATAAACAACAACACTCAAAATATTGCAGTGTGTCATTAATTATAGATTAAAATTTAAGCCAAATACAGAAGCAGGGTGTGAAAAACTAAGTACATCCCTACTTTTTATGCAGGAAGGAGAGTTAGCAGCAGCCAGGTGCTGCTGATCGAAAATATTTGACAAAAATGTCAAAGATTAATAAAATAGCATAGAAAAAAATAGAGAAGCTGGTACTATTAAAGGTGGTTTTTACAATATACTAAATCATGGAGAATATATATATTTGCCCACCCACTCTGTCTGCATTTTGGCTTAGATTTTAGTCAGTAAATAATGAAATGATTAAATATGCCATGTACTGGGGTTCATGTAAGGATGTATATCCTTAATCTTTAAACCTGCAAATTGCAGGATGATGAAAAGCCACTGTATTGTCTTGATGGTAATCTGCAAGTATCCAGATTTGTCGACCAGTTGCCAGTTTCCATATTGGCACATGTGTGGGTGGCAAGATTTAGACGAGAAACTGTGCAAAGGACATCCTCTTCTCATCTGAAGAACAATGTACAGAGAGGCAGTTTGTCAGAGCAGAGCTCCATCAGTCAGTCATGAGCCCATCTGCTGCACAGGCTTACAGCACTGCCGTAGAAGACGGGGGGAGCTCTTCATCTGTGTGTGTATATGTGTGTGTGTGTATGTGTGTGTGTACATGCTGAGTTCTGTGTCTAAAGGCAGTGTGTGTTACATGACAGGCAAATGCTTACAGACTGTGGTAAGGTGAGGATGATGGGACAGAAGGAAGTAGGAAGTGATGAAAAAGCTGTGGTGAGAAAGGTGTGGGTTTTGACGGCAGTGGAAATGAACGCAGTCTCAAGGAAAGGAGAAGGTGTAAAAATGAGTAAATGTGCTGTAAACTGTGCACTAGGGAGAAGGTGAAGAAATATAATACAGAAAATCAACTCCAAATCACAGTAAAAATGGCCTACAGAGAGAAAAGGAGGAAGGAAGAAGGGATGCGTGTCTGTTTACATAATGTGTGATGCATGTGGTCAGTCCAGAAAAAAGGTGCGAGTCTGCAAATGAGTGTGAAGATGCAAGGCATATGCACGTGGAAGATAATAGTCCGTGGCTGATTGAGAACACAAACAATGCTGTAAAGAAGAGAGACAAAATTTTTTCTGCAATTATGTGAGGGACTGATAACATAATGTAGAAAAAGATAACTTCAAGTTCTGCTGCTAAAGATGGATACAAGCCAGCGAAAGATGAGGTGTACTTCATTTTTGACACACCATTTCTGTATTTTGATCCACACTTCATCTTCAAACAAGTCAGTGCTGGTGTTGATGGTAGGATTAAAACATAATCCCATAACTTTACTTGGTCTGAAAAAATGTCTGTCACAAAACTGTTCAAATCTGCAGGATACTCTGACATTACATGCAAGTAAATATTTCAGGCTTCTCCACGTTTTTCTTCACAAAACTTCAAATGAAGCTGCATGTGATGTAGCTCAGTAGTGGGTAGTATAAAGTTGTAACACTCAGAGCGTCTAAATGGTGTACTTGAAAACAGCAAATTATTGTTTTAGTCTGACTGATATAGTTGTTCTAAATGCATGTACACGAATCCGACTGAAATCGAACCAAACCACACTGCTAGCTGTCAAACATATCCAGATATTGCTGTTGAAGTCGGGGGAGTCTCTGACTGAAACTGACTCTGTACATGCTCAACCTTTGGGCTTTACCCAGAAGTAACAAGAACCGCTATAGATAACAAAAAGAAAAAAAATACACAGAGCTGTAAGTCTTCCCAGTTCAAAGTTTACCGTTGTTTGGTGGTCCAAGCTAGTTGGTCCAAGTTGTTTAGGTGTGTAGCCTAATATGAGTGGAAAACCGAAAGCTAACAAACTGAATAAAACATACAGGGCAGCAGCCAACACCTGAACAAGGAATTGTAATTTAATATTAAACAGAATTACCACACACACAAAAAAACGAAGGAAAAAAATACAGTAAATCTACACATTTGAAGGGTTTAGATGTCAGTGTGTGCTTTGACCTCAAACAATTCCTTCTGGCATAAATCACATTTAATAAAGATGCATAAATATACATATCCATCTATCTTCATACCACAAGTGGCTTGTCTGTTTTAAACCAAGGAACAATGCTTCAATTCATGAGGGTGATAACCAACACACATGGATTCAAAGCTTGCATGAACGTTCACTATGATTGGTGGATGTTGCTCAGATAAACCCACTCAGAAGCTGTTGTAGAAGCAATTGGACCCACTGTCCAAAAGTCAGTCTAAAAGCAGTTGATAAAGTCAGTTCAGCTTCACACTTACAACTGTAAAACTGTTTATGATGGAAAAAGAGCAAAAGTCCCCCCAAGCTTGTTACATTTCAAATTTTATGGTATGCAAGCATTGATAATAAAGTAATTAAAATAATTTAGGTGTTGCAAGTGGTGGAACTCATTATGCCAGGCTGCATCTTTAAAACTTATTTTAATTATTTTCTCATTATTTACTCCGTTGATTGATTCAGAAAGCCAAAACATGTCTGTGCTTAAGCAGACCCCATCACATTAATGTGTAATTACTTTCATAATGAAACAAAAAGTAATCAAAGAAAATGTGTCAAATATAAACATTAGTGGAACTGTGAAATATTGGAATTTCTTACAAAAATAATCTTTCATAAGACTATAATATGCCTAAACATTTTAGCGATACTTCAATATGAGACTTAAACTTTAGCAAAGCATTATAAAATACAAACTCCATTCTATGTGTTTAACTCTGACTTTAAAAAGTTGGGCTGCAGGCTTGTTATTTATTTAAAATCAAGCTTAGGACATGAAATTGCTATGCCTGTTACACCCTATATCTTTTAGCAGTTTTGATTTACCTGACCTGAGACGTTGTGCTAGTATTCAGTATTTTATCTTGTTTTCAGCTTTGTCAAAGTTGAGATGTCTTCATTTCTACTTGCTCCTTCGACTTTGTCCAAATCAGCTGCTTTAAAGTTAAAGTCCAGCTTTCTGCTCCTTCTCCTCATTGGCTGACTGTCAGAGTGAGGAGTTGTACAGTTTGATGGCCACAGGCAGGAAAGACTATACAACTCCTCACTCTGACAGTCAGATGATGAGGAGAAGGAGCACAAAACTGGACTTTAACTTTAAACAGCTGTGCAATAAGTGCAAGAACTTGTGTAAAGGATTATTGTATACAGGCTTAGTTATATTCCTTTATATTCATTTTTTAAATTCTTATATTGATAGTATACTGTGGTGAGGGGCTTGTGTTGAAATCTTCTTTAGCACTTCTGGAGCAGAGCAACTGCACAAAAAGCAATTTCCTGTCGGGGATCAATAAAGTATTCTGATTCTGATGATTTTTTAGCTGAGAAGTCTAGACAAACCTGAAAGGCAAATTTAAATTTGCTTTGCAGGTATGTCTAGCTACCATCCGTTGAAACTCATTATCTGTGCCCAAAATTTTTAGGGAGCCAATCACATCGGTCTGTCCTTGTAGAGAGAGTCTCTGGTCGGGTTTAACACAATGGCGACAGAGTGACGACGTTGTAATCTGAATGTAAACAGTATAGATGGCTGCAGATGAGGAGTAACACTGCTCACCATTGGCTTTGGTATCCATACTTAAAGACTTAGTCTTTTTCTTTGAAAAGTGAGCAAAAGACAGGATTCAAACCGTTCGTTTGCAAGGTAGATGAATTTGCTGTTTTGCTGACAAGCTGTCAATAAAACAAATCAATTAACTCCTCTACGTGACACACTCTTCTCTTGAATGCATCTTTGTTGCTCTGAGATGTTGTAGCACTAACCAACTGCGCGCTAAGGCAGTTTGATAAGAAACCGTTGGATTGGGAATCCCTATGGTTCGTTTTCAGACCCTACATCTTTCTAGATGTGGGTCTGATCGATCAGGCGACTGCTTTCTAACAAGATGAGGCAGTTAGGACTCACAGATGGTCATTTGAGGCTATATTAAAAGTTTCTAAATTTTTGGGTTGCAAGTGATAAACATTGCTTTAGCCTTCAAGTTTTCTTTCTCCTAGCATTAACTGAGAGATCAGAATTTCCTTAGTTTTAAAATGAAAAACTGTTTAGCATGTTTAAGTGAAACATAATCTGCTAATCCCTGAATGCCTTTAAAATAAGGAGCGTCTATAATTAACCTCCTGCGTAAACAAACACAAGTTTATGCATCACTAGTAATAAATAGTGTATATGTGTGTGCATGCGTGGGTGTGTACAAAGCAGGGTAACCTTGTCCTAATTACACTCTATCTATTCCATCAGTGCAGCGCTCTGGCCTATTTTCACAGCTATAAATTTATCACTCTCCCTTCTGTTGTGATAGATGACCCACTCATTTTAGCCCATCTCTAAAGACTGTGAGCCAGATAGGAAGTCAGTGGAAGACAGTGGCACCACTTCACTGCTCATAATGGCAGTGATGGAACTTTCTATGTCCTCAAAACTATTTCTGGCTTCAAAGTCCAAACATTAAAGACATATGGTGTATGCTGTTGTTACTATTTTTCCTTTTTTTGCATGAGGACAGGTTTATAATGTGAAAATAAGCATTTTAAAACAAAATGGCACAAGTGTGCTGCTATTGTTCTGAAAGTACTTATGAAAATTGTAACCACAATTATCAAAATAAGAATTTGGATTTGAGACTTTATCTGCGTATTTACTAAATCTAAACAACTCTAGTAAAACACAAGAAGAACATGTCCTCCTTATTTGTCATTTACACGGGAAAGCAAGAAAAAGAAAGAGACAATATTAGCAGATATTTAAGCCCTTGATGCCTGATACTGTATATAAAATTATACACAGATAATTTGAAATTGAAAGTGTTTATCTATGTTAGAATTTAAAAAATTTCCAATTCTGTTTTTAAAAGTTTTCTCTTAAATATTTTTTTACCTCTATGAATACATTAGGTAATTTTATTTACTTTTCTGCTTATTTTGTCAATTTTTAAAAATATTTTAAATTGTACTATTTTTTAAATGATTCTGATTCTGGGGTGTTGCAGAGGTCTCAGATGCGTGTGTATTATATATGCAATGTCAATCAACGAGGGGATGAATGTTACACTTACATGATATAGGGATTAAAAGACCCGATAAAAATCTAAAATCATCACGTTTTTGTCATTTATCTCTAGGTTTAGATCCCTGTTGTCCATTGTCAGGGTTTAGTTTGGTTTGTTTTCTTTTTTCTGTTAAAATTTCTTGTCTTTTGTTTTTGTAATGCTTCTTATCTTGGTTCCTGTTTTATTCTGATGCCGTTCATCTACAGTGTGCGGTGTCTGGTTTTACCCTCCTTGCTTGCCAGCTCCTGGTTGTCTTGAAATGACACACGCGTCATGCTCATATATTCTATCCGACTTCATTTGGTGCTGGAGAACATGGTCTTGTCACACAACATCAAAATCACTAAGGAATGACGTGGCTACAGTCGACGAAGGTCAAGCCCTGTAGATGCTCTGACTACATGGGCTGGGAATCACCTCTATGATGTCACAACTTCTTCTGGATTACCCAGAGGCTCCACTGACAATCACAAGTGTGATATAAACTCATCCTGAGATCTTCAGAGACATGATCTACTAGGTAAATCTCATCAATGATAAATGCGGTTGTAAAAACTTATGAAAACACAGACTGCTTCTGGTTTAACGGAAATGGTAAATAAACTTAATTCATGTAGCACTTTTCTAGTCTTGTTGACCAGTCAAAGCACTTTACACTACACATCACATCCACACACTTTTACAATAGTGTTTTGGATTGATCTACACAGATGATTTGCTACTGAGTACCTTTCATAAACACAAACACACACTGAAGAACACATCAGGGCTAATCTTGGGCTCAGTTTCTTACTGAAAGAAAAAAAAAGGAATCTGAAAAATTACAGGACCCAGTTTCTAGTGATACAGGATTGTTACTAAACCTGCAGTTTTTTAAAATTTCATCAGCAATCCCCAATCAGCATCAAATTCCATGATGTAATGAATAATAAGAAAAAGGTATGATGCACAAAAGCTTGATTATTACAACTAAACAATTTATTCCCACATTTAGAGTCATGAATGCCAGAACCATATTTTTAATCTCTTAAGAAACTAGTGAAGTGCACATAAACTAAACTGTTCCTTTAATTTTCAGTTACATGTTTATTTGGGCAGTTGTTATTGGAATAAGTTTTGCCTTGAGAGTTCTCTTGTTATTGAATTACTGCAAACTGATGACAGTCTTTTTCATTCTGCATTGCTTGCGTCATCGGCAGTTCTCATCAGACGCAGACGTCGTTGCAGGGAGCTGAAGATGCAACCAGATGCATTTAGTCTGTCTTCATTCTTTCCCTCATGTGTCTCATCAGCCCCAACTATAAATATACAGTATTTTTCTGTCTTCTGTTCCTGCCTTTGTCAATCCTTGGTGACAAGGATATGTACATATTTTGTCATTCAGCATATATTTCTATTTTCATGTCTCTGCAAAACACACTCTGCACTTTGTTAAGACAAAGCTCATCACACCACTGCTGTCTGGAACACTTTGTGGTTTCCT
>JAOWBL010000020.1:15271382-15282264 GCA_028564865.1 Zenarchopterus dispar | reverse complement strand
ATATATATATATATATATATATATATATATATATATATATATATATATATATATATATACATACATATATATATAATGAAATTAATCTAAACATAACAGTTTTGCTTAAGCACCATTCTTTTAAAAAGAACATATTATTGTAAGGAAACACTAACCACTTTACAGAAGAGATTACGATCCCAGTAACTACGTGCATGTAAAATATTCTGCCTGCATACATTTAACTCCACTGATTGTTCTCGCTAATCATCTCAATAAACTCAGGTTTTGTTGTCTTAGAGGAGCTGCAAGTATTGCATGTCAATTTGATTCTTTTTTCTACAAAGAAAGAAATTGTCTCCACTGACATTAATACAGAATGACAGGTCTACACAAACCGGAGAGCCATGGCTCAGTGGGTGGAGTTGGTTGCCCATCAGATTGATCCTTATCCCCGTCACATGTTGAAGAGTCTTTGGGTGGGAGACTAAACCATATCCTGCCGTCCACAGTCAAAAAAACAGCCACTGAGGGATTACAGTGTTCTCATAGTGTAGGTCCCAATCTCAAATAAATGGGGAGGGCTGTGTCAGTAAAGGCATCTGACGTAAAGCCTAAACCAAATCAATATGCGGAGCACAATAATCGGCTGTGGTGGCCCCTAAAAGAAGGAAAAAAGCCAAGAGAAGAGGGATAGTTGTGCAGAAACAAAAACAGACATACAGACTTATTGTATTGCAGGGCAACTAGCCTAAAATAAGTGAAAACATATACTCTCCAGTTCTTATTTTAGTCCCAGATGAACATATTTTGCACAAAATATGTACAAACGCACCCTGATCTAGATGTGTGTACTGTAAACAAACCTGAAAGACTTTCAATGTGTTTGAACTTCTGCGTTCAACCACAGATATAGTCCAAAACGACACATTATTTCCTGGTAATTTTGGCTCTCTAAACCTATGCCTAATCCTGACCTGTGCATTGACTTTTCACATTCTCTGCTCTGGATCTGCCAGAGACCCGGTCTCCGCTGTAACCACTCCGACCGGACAGCTGACAGTCTGACCTCCTCTCATGAAGACACATCTTTGACTGTAGCCATTTTCTCATCGTTATGTTTGGTAATGGGGCTGTGTCTGCCAGAGACCAGTTGCTGAGGCTATCATTCATCGCAGAGAAGAGGAAAGGATTAAGGCCACTGAGAAAGAGCAGACGAGAGATGGCTCTGCATCTAAATGCAGGCCTCAGTGTGGAACAGCCTTGTTATTAGGTCGCTTGCTGAAAAAAGGGAAAGATGCGGTGGCTGTACAGGAAGCTGCTGGTGAAAGGCAGGATTACGGTGAAGGTGAAAAAAACAGATGCAAAAAGAAACAAAAAAAGGATAAGAGGCTAAGACAGACAGAAATAAAGAATGAATTGGAAGAAAAGGACAAAATGCGTTGCATAATGTTATTCTAATTGCATCACTCCTGTACTATTTAAAAAAAGAGAAAAAGTTAATGGTTCTTGTATTTAACAGCAGGGTTTTAAGCTATCCCTTTATTTTGGCTCTTGACTTTTGACTCTCACATAAATACACATTTACTGGTTTGTCCCGTAGTCATTAAACTGCCCCAAAGAAAGCGACCTATGCTAAAACATTTACAAAATAGATGTGTCCTGATAGTTTCTAAATCAAAAAAGAAAACAATTGCTGTCAAACAGCAACCCGGAACAATCTTGTTCTTTTTTTCTGTACATTTTTGTACTTTCTTCATTTCTGCCCTTCCTCTGCTTCTTGCATCTCACTTTAGCATGCCAAAGTAATGTTAAAGGCAATAAAAGGAATCTCAGCTAGGCAGTAGAGAAAAGAAATAGAGCCAGTACAGCTGCACTTGGATCTGTCCATGCCCTGGAACAAAACGTTTGTTGACAGGTCAGCCTGCAACGATTCACAAAAACAAACAGGACTGAGGAGAATTGGTGAAGGTGTACTTTTGGTTGGTTTTTTTGTTTGTTTGTCTGCAGGATAACAAAAGAGAACCAACCCAAAGTTCATGAAACTTGGAGAAGAAGACGTTTGTAGAAAAAGGACAAACCTGTCAGAATGTGGTGTCCTAGGGAACTAATCTATACACTGAGCTTCCTCCTCGAGTGGATCATAATGTAGGAACACTCAAGATAATGAGAACCTATTCTACTACACACTGTAAATGTAATGGTCTATTGATTGAATGGACGTGTCCAGATGGTATATCCTGTAACAATATGTAAATGCTAGGTATAAATGAGGCAATACACTCATACATACATTTGATGAATGATATCAACTTTTAAGATGAAAACTGGAGAACTCACACCATTTATTCCTTAGTTTAGTTCACTTTTGTTGATTATTTTAAATAGTCACAGCTTTGCAAATGTGAGCATTTCAGACATCCTTTTCATGTTTTATTGACCTTTAATCTCAAGTGTAAAGTTTTACTTATGAAGACATAAATAATGTATCTGGTTGATCTCAAGATTTGTGAAGTAAAACTTACACTGAACAAGAAAACATGACATGTAAACAATATCATTTTTTCCTGAACAAAACTTAATCCAAAATGCAATTGCAAACACTAACCAGCAGACACTTTACTGCTTCGACAGAAGGAAGTGAAACCTGCAAAAGCAGACGTTTTGTTGTTTGGCCAAACCCCTCTGTGTACCAAAGTATTTTTGAATCAGATGTGAGGCCATCAGCTCAGCCTTGTCTGAAATTGGGTCATGCGGCAGAATAAATGATCCCAAGTACACCAGCGAATCTACAAGAGAATTGCTGAGAAGAAAAGAATCAAGGTGCTGCAGCGACTGAGTCAAAGTTCAGACCTCAACCTGATTTAAAGGCTTTTGCAAAGCCTTAAAGAGAGCCGTGCATAGACAAATGCCCACAAACATTAATGGACAGCAGCAACATGGTAAAGGGTCAAACCTCCACGATATATATGAAAGAGCGATACCATCATACTAAAAACAATTACTTCATAATATTGCTGCTAAAGGTGTTTCTACAAGCTACCGAATTGTGTGGTTTACTTTGTTGTTCACACACTGCATCTGCATTTAGGTTATTGTTAAATCAAAAATGACCTTGTGTAATATGCAATGTTTTGTTCTTCAGCTGAAGTTGCACTAAAAGACCTTGTATGACCCAGATAATTTTTTTAAATGTAGTTATATGTAAATCCTTAAAATAAGAAGTGGTCTATCTTTTTCAAATAGCTAGAAAGATCAGTTCTATTTTTGAGACAACCTTCCTCTTATTGTGCAGGCCCTTCTGTCTTTTCCAAAACACACACAACCTAATGCTGAGTGGAGAGAGAAGCTCTTTGGGTGTCATGTTGTGTCTGCCTCAGGATATTAGCCATGGACCTTCTGGATCATGTGGCTTGTAGGGTGAGGCCTCCATGGCTTGGTATTTTTTTTACAGCACAGTGCACAGATGTTTGAGCGGTCTGGGGTCTTGGGCTCAGTGCCTTGGGCTCTTCATCCCATTCCTGGAGTTTTCTTTTGGCATGGCAGGGCACATTGTCCCACAGAGGGAGACTAATGCCATCAGGAGCAGTGCACTGCCACTTATCTTGCATGAATGTTCATCAATGAATGTTTAGATAGAAGATGGGTACAGCATACCATGTCTTCTAACAGGAGGATCAGTCACTTTGTTGTCAGGAGTTTTAATGTCGTACTTGACTGGTGCAGATTTAACTACAGATCAGGTAAATCTTTTTTAATTTTATTTCTGTTTTTTAATACTGAAAAAACAGTACCAGCATCATTTTCCCTTTGAGGATTAACAAATCATTATCCAGTTAAATTTATTTTAAAATAGGATGCAAACTTTGTACATACAGTATAACATGCCTGCCCCGAACATTTAAAATATTACACTGGCAGTTTCATGTACTAACTAGCATTACTGTTCTGATTTTTCTTTCACATAAATACTGCATTATTATTGTTTACAAATCAGACTTAAGTTCTCAGTAACCTATCATTATTTGTGGCAGTTGATGTGTTAAGTACCAATGCAGGGTAAGTAAAGTTGTGTTTGGAACGTACTGGCACCAGAGGCCCAGACAGTCTCATGCCACCAGTCTCATGTTCTGTCAAAACTCTAATTATTGTTCCATGACATGTGTATTATTACATAAACAAAGCTTCATATCCTAGGCATGCAAAAATACCGTAAAACAACAATGATGGCCCACAGTGTTGCATAATCTCTACAAAACTGTGCAAATAATGCTTGTTTTTTTTTTTTAAACTGTAATTGCTGTTTCCTGTCTTCACACCAGTGCCAGAAGCAAGTCCTGTTGAGCGCAGAATTACAACTACCTGGGTGGTAAAATTCACCCTGGCCAGCCCGAGCCAGTGCCAGCCCTACTATCCCAGCACAGTATAGGTCATGACGCATGCAATAGCTACTAGCTGCAGTGCAATTAAAAAGAGGGCTGGGCAACCTTTCTTTGGCCTGCTGCCTCTGGGGAAGTGAGTCGTAAGGTGTAATTAGAGCAGATAGCATGGTGTTCTGGTTGTGCTGTGGAGGCTTTCATTGACCTCAAAAGTTTCTTACTTCATGTCAGATATATCTACATTGAAATGTTATGATTTCAAAGGGGAGAAATTAGGTGTTCGAAGTGGGACGGCTGCATGAACTGTTTCCAAGTGTTTACACTGAATTAGAGTAAAGAGATCTGGTGCTTATAAAAATGGACATTTAAATGAAAGAACTGTGGCATTTGCATTTTTAGCTTCTAACATTAAATTACATTCTGCTTTTATTTCTTCTTTACATTAAACAATAAAAATGGGTATAAAACATGAAGTGGCTAATTTTAACAGAAAGACACTGCTTTCATTTACTCTACCGGCCTAAATGGCAATCCCTCAGAGCTTTATGCCTTTTGTAATCCATGTATTCTTCTTGAAATTCTTTTACATCAATGAGACTAAACTTTTGTAGCCCGCTGTTCAGCATTGCACGGTTACATCTTCATGAATGTCAATATAGCACTATCTGCAAAAAAGGTTATCTGAAAATGTTCTCTGTTCAGTATTCTGTTTTGACGTTGGTGCTTATTTCTACTAAATATCCACCAGAATAAACAACTGATGATGCTTTCCTTTCCTCTAACACTAAAATAACCACACTGTCTTCATCCAAGACTGCCTGAAACAACAGACCTATTGTAAATCTGCACTTCTAAAAGGCTTTATTGCGAAAACGTCGAAACAACACAAAGACATGAAAGATTTGGTTTCGTCTACTGAAACGGCTTCCAGCTGAGGAAAATGGTGGCATCGTCTCTTTTTGGCAAAGCTGTTTAAATATAGACTTTTGCTTCCTTAAAAGTCTGATATGTGATCAGTCCCCCCGCCCCCCTCTCCACACACACTTGCTAACACACACACCACCGCTGCCCTGTAATTGAACTTCAGCATCAGTGACACCAACTTTTTGTGTTCAGCTTCCTATATAAGACATTATTATAGATACCATTACAACCCACATTTACTGCAGTTACATTAAAGCATTGACTTAATGATTACTGAGCCCACTCCCAAAGAAGTACCAGCTCCCTGACAAACTCTTTGCAAAAAGACTCCTGCCCTGTTATCCGTTCACTGATGCAATATGGTGTAATCTATCTCCCCTGACTGAGCAGATATTTAATACAGGACAGTGCTATACATTATAAATGGCCTTCTGTTATATACTGTCCTTATACAATAAAGTCACTGCGCAAACAGAGAAAATAGGAATGACCTGTCTTTGAAATATCACAGGGATTTAGAAGTTCTGTTCTGGTGCCTGTTCTGTCTTTACATCCCCAGAATATAGGAACAAACATTCATAATCTTTATTTTAAGTTAAACGGGTTGTAGAGTAAGCAGCGACTTGACCATAAGTCAATAAATGAGCTTTAAAAATGAAAAAAAGAAAGAAAACGTGAGACGAGACATACAGTAAAAGATCACAGACTCTATCAAACATTATCCCACATAGCTGTGGGCTGGTGTGCCTCTTTTTGTGGATGTGTGATGGAGACAAGCAGAGGGGGCAGAGCGTGGCTAGAGTGATGAGATGTGATGAGACACAGTTTGACTGAGTGTGGGGGGTGGGGGGTGTGTGTGAATGTGGATGAGAAAGAGTGACAGAACAGGAGAGTGGGAAGATGGACATAAATGGTTTTGAGTTAGCATGACCTACTAGTTTTTTTTTTCTTTTTTCTTTTCGGCAAATTGAGGCCACTAACGCAGCAGTTAGGCTGCTTTTCAGGTCACTCAAAAGGCTGTACTAAAAGGGTCACTAGACCCAAATCCACTGATAATTTGATAGAATGAAAGAAGCTGCAACCTACAAAAGGGTCAAAGCATGTTGCCGCACATCAAGTTATTATAAGCCGCCATGCTGCCTCGTGTCACCTGCTCAGTGAAACAAAAGTCTTAATTTGAGGAAACGGGGAGAAATTATATTCATTTGCTTGATTACTTATACACTATTATCACAGTTTGATCCAGCTCACTTAACGATACGCTCTTATTATCATTTATGACCCACTGTTTCCCGGGGTCTTTGGTAAATATTATGGACGCTTTTCTTTGCTGTAAACATCATGTACTCACAATATGATTAGCTGACCCCACTCAACCCTGCTGCGAGAAAACAACAGCTCTGAGGAAAGCATCACATAAGTGACCCTGTAGAGTCTGTACAGTAACTGCCCTTGTAAATACAGGCTTGGATTCTGAGCTTAACTCGTTTTATTTTTGTTCTTACACTTGAACATGAAATCATTGTTGTCAGAAATGTTCACTAATTATAGGCTTGCAATTGTCCTAAGAATGAGGATACAGATGTCTTAAAAAAACTCAGCAAAACAGAAAAAACAAAAAAAACAAACATGACAGTCATAACTATCAGGACTGCCAGGGCCAGGGTGTTTTTAACCTTTAAAGAGACGCCTCTAGCTGTTAAACACTGAAGAGACAAAGTCAAGCCTTTCCCTGGGGCTACTTGACATTGTGGTGAAAAGAAAACTAATATTTCTCAATTCTACTCAGTCAGGATGTCTCTTGTTATCTTCTTATGACGAAAAAGAACAGTATGTACTAGAAAATGAGTATAGTTGCTCTTATGTCAGCAAATCATCCAAAATAAGCTCTACACAGCAGACGGAAGTGCTAAATTCAAGGATTTGATAAAGGTTTTTCTCTTTACCTTGTGGTGTATATCTTTCAATGGCCATTTTATATAAATAAAATAAAGAGGGAAAAATCTGCAGCCTGGGATTAATATGAATTCAATTTGACAACTGACAAACGATAAAGCTAAAGCTCTGTTACATATTTTTTTACTTGTCAATGTATGGCAGAAATAAATAACATTCTATTAATACTAATAAAACCCTGACAGGGGAGCTGCAGCCTCTCAGACAAACACCAGCGCATCACCCGGACACGCACAGCCCATGTTGTATTAATCACACCGTCAAGTGCCTGTGATTTTTTCCCCCCCGTTTTTTATTCATATAACACTCTTCATCCTGTGTGTCTTTTAAACCCGTAAAAACGGCGCAGTGTAAGCGCTGACTCCAAAACAGCATTTGAATCAGCATGAGTCACCTTCCCGACCCACTATGGATGAAATATTCATTCGTGTCTTACATATTTCGCTTAACAGGCTATGTAAAACACACACATATAGATTTCAGTGGGTGGTACACAGGCAGGTAGACTCAAACACCAACCAAAAGCCAATTCAACAGTTTTTTGTTGGGTTTTTTTTTTTGGTCTCTGTTGAGCCGGTTTTACCTTCGGGCGAGTCGTGCTGGAGGATTTATCCGTGGTTTCTCCGTAACTTCCCGAGCAGGGCATCTGCTTTTGAGGACCAGTTCATAGAAAGTAAGAAGAAGAGGATGATGATGGAGAGGGGTGCGCTCAGGAGCGTCGGTGTGATACGCGGCCGCGTTTTCCGCTCAAAAACCTCTGTTTGTCCTTTTTGACGCCTTATTTGTCCGGTGAGTGAGTTTGTCCCCTGCAATGGTAGAAACAAAAAGCCCGATCCACAGCGGTCTCCATGACCGAGCTCTGCTTTCTTCAACTCTGTGCCTGAAGCATCAGACAGACACGTTAAAAACAGATAGACGCAGAGGCAGAGAGACAGCTGAGCATAGGGAGAGGAGGACCCGCTGCCTCTGTCTGCCAGGCGAGCCGGGATACAGACTGAGGCGCTGCTGCAACCAACCAACTAAGTCCAGAGTGAGGGTGAGACGGAGGGGAGAGAGGTGGTGGTGGTGGTGGTTTGAATCATGACTGAATGGCTTCAGTGTACTTAGGCCACCAGTCATCAGTTTAGTCGAATGTCCTCTTTCATAATCGAATTTCACATTGCACTAATTCACTTGTGGAGGAATAATTTAAACCCTGAATTTACAGCCAACGGATGATCACTTCCATTCATCTTCATTAGATGTGACAGTTTATCAGTATAAACCTTCAAGTTTAAGTTGTGCCAGAATCAACAGTCTGCACCAGTGAAATAATATTCACTATCATACAATCGCAGTGGTGAAAAGAGATGAACTTTTCTCCTAAATACAAGTAAAATTAAAACAAATTTGTCATAATCTGCCCACTTGCATAAATTTGGTAGCCCCTTTTCATCAGCTTTTATCATTTTCTTTCTTCTCATTTGCAAGAGGATTTTTTAATGATTAGCTCCTGATAACCTACATGACGCTATGATGAGGCTTTTTAATATCATTTATCATGTCGTGATATAGTTGTTAGAGTTGGATAAACTGGTTTGCATCTTTAATGCTTATCGAGATGTTTTATAACTATAATGATAAAGATTTAGTCACAGTATGACTTGTGAATATAAAAGTGCAGACATGTTTCAGCTCATGCAGTTTCCCCAATAAAAAATAAAACCATGAAAAATAGGTTTCTGAACCTGAGGGAGGGAAAAGATTATGTAAGAATAAAATAAACACAAAATTCTAATTAAACACACACATTAAAACACAGTGACACTTTACATGAAAAGGATTTAAGCTTCTAAAAATTATTTTTCTCGGCTGGCTCACGAGACAGAAGGAGGGAAACCGTAAACCATAAACTATAGGAACATTGGATCATCCCATCAGTTTCTATCAGAGCGCTCTTTCAAAGCGAGGAATGAAACTCACTTTGTCAACAAGTCTAGACGTAGTACCAGTTAAGTACAAACTGAAGTGAACTGAACAGACGTACAGGGATAGGAAAATGCGTTCAGTACCATGGACAGCTCACAGTGTGCAGCCCAACTAGGCCAAACACTTTGCTCTTGTTCTTGCTGTCAGAAATATTATTACGTCAGTCAGTCTAAATTCAGCTACGACTAGACCAAAGATATACTGAGATTGCACTGAGGAAAAAAAAGATTCTGTTCCAGAATTTGATATGACAAAGCACGGGAACCATAGAGCATCGAGTGCAAGAATGCAAGAAACACAAGAAAGTACAGGAAGTGTGTCGCGACAACAGACAGGATTTATTCAAGTTAGTGCAGCTTGAGGACCACGGTGGTATCGCTTTATTATGGGCCTATTTACACCTGTCACATCAGATCAGTTACATCCAGAGGAGGTTGAGAGCCATGAGGAAATAAGGATCTTGGAAAAGGTCAATGTGTGACTCTTTATAGTACAATCCCATTACTTTCCTTCTTATTTAAGTAATTTTCAAAAGCTTCACATCTGTAATACATTTTTTAAATACTCTGATTTTAGAGTTTACGTAAGGTTTTTATTTATTTATTTAAAAAAAACAATTCTTTCATATGGTACATGCCAAGATGCTGCTACTGCAGTCCATCATTGTGGATCTATTCTAAAGAAGCTGTGTTTGTCCAATGAAAGTGTCTGCAGACAACAGAGACCACTTGTTTCCAGAGCAGGATAATGTTTTTGCCTATTGATCATTCTTCAGTCACAGCTCCCCCAGGTACTTTGGAGGATTTTTTTCTAAGTGAACCAACAAAGTAGTAATTCTTCTGCAAATGCGCCCTTAATACATTCTCTGAGAGAGGAGAGAAAGATTACACACTAAAATGCAATGAATAACTGGCTTCATGGTTTAGCATTTTATACCTGGATGTTTGTCTTTGAACAATGAAAGGAAGCTGAAGGAAGGAACTGATAGTAAACCAGTTGAGGATCCAGGCTTGCACCAAGGAGACATGGCAGATATTTCTGTATTTTTATTATGTCTTTTGAAGTATAAAACCTGTGGTTAATCCTAGCTCATGCACATATGAATTAAGTTAAACCTCAACTGCTGTGCTTTCTCCTCCATTAAAAGATATCTTTCAGCTGAAGCTGTGATGTGTCAGTGGGAAATTTGATGGACCTGCTTGATTAGGGGACATGAGTTTGATGCATGACTATGATGGCAACAAGGCCACAGAACACATACAGTGTAATACTTTGTAATCAGATACCTTAATGAGCACCTATTCAAGCTTCTTTAAAGCACCATTTTGCATACTTTACGAGATAGAAGGTAATTTTGACTCCATTTAACCATTGTTTTATAGGAAAATTGCATTTTTATTTGAACAATTTAGCTCAGTTCCTACAGCAGACTAAAATGCATTTAAATTCCACATCAGTGCTTGAGGTAAATATGAATTTATTTGCTGTTCATTAATGTATTTAAATTAGTGACAGGGAATAACTGTGGCAGAGTAATGTTGTCATGTGACAGTCCAACTGATAAACAGATGGTCTCTTTCTCTCTCTCAATCTCTTTCCCTCACACTCACACACACACACACACACACACACACACACACACACACACACACACACACACACACACACACACACAC
>JAOWBL010000020.1:15255155-15271282 GCA_028564865.1 Zenarchopterus dispar | reverse complement strand
TATATATATATATATATATATATATATATATATATATATATATATATATATATATATATATATATATGTATATATATTTTCTATTTTTATTTCATGTAAGATATTATCAAAATCAGATATTGTGGTAATACCATTATGAGCAGAGTGTTTGAAAAATGTCAATTTTATTTTATTTTTTTTCTGTCTATGTACAGTACGGAAAAGAACTACACAAATTTAGACCTCAAACTCACCTTCATCTCCTTTTGTCCTTCAGAATCCAGAATCCCTGGACTCGTCTATCCAGAACACCTTGTCAGCCCTCTTCCCACCTTTTGAGGCCACCGCGCCAATCGTCATCAGCCAGCTGTTTCGAACCATTGATGAGCGTTACCAGGGCGATGCTCTGCAGTGCCTGCTGGACTTCCTTATTCCTTCCAAACACTTGCTGGAGAGTGTCCAACAGGCTGCATGTGTGAGTACAAACTCATTGAAATTCAGCATCAGCACATTCCAGTTTATAGTCATTTTATAAGTGGCAAGAGCACAAACTGGTCTTAGCTCAGAGGAAAAACGATTAACAAAGAAGCCAACTTTACATTTGTGTTAAAATGACTTGGATGATTGTGATAACTGAGCTCTTAAAATGTTTAAACTGATACCAACTATTAGACATATAAAAAGTGTTTTAAAAGCTGAAGTTGAGCACACATTGAATGTACCATTGTCCTTGGTCATTTTTCCTAGGCTGGCTACTCTGATGTGGTCTTCCGCTGCGAGGGCTGGCCTCTATGTCTCCATGACAAAACCGTCATCCACTTGGCATCTGTGAACCCTTTGCTGTTGCGTCCTGGAGACTTCTATCTCCAGGTGGAACCTTTTGGTGACCAAGCAGCACGAATTGTCCTCAAAAGTCTTTTGGAGGAGGGATGCCGAGAAATTGAGGAGACCCCCATCCCTGAGACTTCATACCCTTGCATTTTTACGGAGGAATGGCTGCAGGACATCAATGAAGGTCGTCAAGGAACTCCTCTGTCGCGATGTTTGCTTTGCACAGACCAGGGAGTCATTAAGTTGCCTTGGACTAAAATTGCCATCCCGGAGTTTTTAGACAAGCCCAGGGTCATGCCTGTCTGTGAGAAGGCCCCTCCTAGGTCTAAGCAGACCTCAGTTCCTTTCCAGTTTAACTCCTCCACCCTCCCAGTGGACGCTGTGATTCCTCCACTAGAAGATAGGATGTCAGCATCTTTGAGACCTGCACACTCCCCGTCCAGACTTATTAAGAAGGAACATGAAAGACAAACCCCCAAATCAGGCTTCAAACCATTAATCAAACCTGTGGGTTGGGTTTCTCCTAACACCTGGGAGAGCCCTAACTATCAAGAGATTGAAGGGGATTATGTAGATCTGGTGGATATATCCAGAGGGAAGGAGTTTGTGGATAAACACAGAGACAGCCATGACATTTCTCCTAAATCAGTTTTGCTCCAGTCTGTTAGACCACCCCCACGTATATCCCTCGGGAATAGTGCTCCCTATGGGCACAACCTTCAGTCCACTAAAGAGTCTTGCACACCATGTAGCCAAAGAACGCTCGGGCAGGAGCTCATGGCTCAAGACTTCAAGTGCAGGTACAGAGACTCTTACGTGGCGGCACTGAGAAACCCACTCACTTTTGAAAAGGGAAGTGTGGACCACCTGTGTGCTTTGGAGGAGGGAGGTGTGTGTGAGGAAGGGGACCTAAACCCAGGAGGTGCATTTGTAGCTCAGAAAGACTACCTAGGAAACGTTTGTGACCGATGTAAACATTCTGTGATAAACAATGAACACCGCCAGCATGAGCCCTGCTGTGAGAAGACATCACAGAACTCTGTGGGTCAGTTTTGTGGCAGTTCTGAATCAGAAAAACTCATGAAGGAATCATCTGTAATTTTGAATTCAACATCAGTTTCGAGCCTTAGTCAGAGAGTTCAAACTAAACAAATCTCCCACCAACCGGAACATACTGCTAGTGTGCCTCCAGTGTCTCACGTCTCTATGGCAACCTGTGATGGTGATTTGAAACCAAATCAAAAGGGAGGCGTTGTAAGACCGTCGGGCAAACAGAAAGTTAAAACAAGGTCTTTGTCCACTGTGTCAGAAACACCTATAGGGAGTCCTGTTCTCTACAAACTCAACAACAGAAGCCACAGTGACATTTGCACTGAAACAATCAATGACCTAATCCAGCGTAAAAAAAACATGCTGGTGGATCAAGAGCCCGGAAAGCCGGAGAGACAGAAGGGCTCTAAAAAAGGTAAGCCAAGTGGAAGAGTTAAATTCAAACATCCAAGCTTCTCTCTATGTTATTTCTCTTTAGACTTCCTTTAATTTCCAGCCCACACACAGTATCTACGTTTTGTTACTGTGCACACACAGTCATTTATAGCAATCTGTTGCTCAATTCTCAAAGAGCCTCTCATCATCAAAGCCAAACAGAGTGCTTGAAACTCAACTGTGGTCTGACATGTTTGAGCGAATGCGCTCCACTGAGGGTCGGGCTTCACAAAGGCTCTTCAGAAAGAAGGTTCAAAAGTCAAAGATCAGACTTGAGCCTGATCTTCCTCCAGGGATCCTCCCACTGCTCTCCGAGTGCTTTGGCAGTACGGTTACATTCACGTCATTCTTCTTATCAAGGGAGTAAACGGAAATAGCCTTCTGCACCCCAGTGAAAGAGAGGGTCTGAACCCGCTGGGTGGAAAAAGCAAATGCAGAACATTCATCTAATGTAGGGAGACAGCGTGACATGCAAGGAGTAGGTTTCTTTATCTTCTTCACCCGCTTGCATGCGCACGCATGCCCTCGGAGGGGCAAGCTGAGGTCTTGAGTGGAGACATGCTTGTCACGGACTATTAAATTGGTAAAGAGAGAGGGTACAGACAAAGCCTTGTTGGCTCTGAGGGGAGGCTAATTAGAGTGTCTGAAATCAAAGCTCTGCTTAGTGACCAGGATGCTGCTCAGTTTTCACACAGAAACCATGCTGAATGATTAGAAGCTGTATGACTAAAACTGTGCAGCTGTGCAGGGTCACTATCATGACAGAGAGCAGTTACAATAAATGCTAATAATAAAAAATACATAAATTGCTGTTATAAGCAGAACAAATGTCAGTGGAAGTGGAGAGAATATAAAGTTGTGGCTTGGTAGAAATACCAGTGCTGGACACAGACACAATTACTGTTCACATGCAATTATTGCAAGTGGCTAAAGTTATATAATGTTCAGAGACCTGCACAAATAAATCATCAGTGGTTTGAAAATTAAGTATGTGAATGGAGGTAACATTCTTATTCTAAGATATATGAAGTCTTATCTCTTAACCAAGCTTTCTACGTCCTGGTGGCACATTCTTGACAGCATTTGCTTAAAATTCATGTCTCATAGTAAAGTAATACTTTCTCACATGCAAGCAGGTCATTCATAAACTTGTGCAAAAGTTGTAATTATAGAGTCATGTTCATTGAGGATGAGTTTCTGGTTTTATGTTCAGGATTGAAACCACAGGGAATGCTGCATCATCATAATTATAGAGAAGTAAAACTGCATCGCAGCATTCAAAGAGCTGACAGCAGGACAGAAAATGACAAACAATGGTTTACAAAAACAAAACAGGATTCAGACAAAATCTGTAAGAGTCTCACCAGTTGTGTTTTCTTCTGTGCCGGACATTTCCACTAAGTTTGTTTTTATTCTTTATAGTCCTCCCACACCAGATTATCTGATTCTTCTTTAAGATTTCTAGTATGAAGAGTATTTTGGTCTTCTTTCTTGTTTTAAAGTTTGATTTTTTTTCCAATTCCTATGAAGTTGCTTCATGTTATTTTGATGTTTACTGTGAGAGTGGGCTGCTGCTGAATTATTAGGCATGTGCAAAGATGATGAGTGGATGAGTGGCAGCTGGTTTGATGAATAGAGTAATCAAACACAGATAGAATAGTCTATAAATGATAAATATTTCTTCTGTTCTGATATATGACCTTTTTCTCCCTTTTTGCTCAAAATGTTCATGGTCACTGACAGATTCACAATCAAGCCGAGGTGAAACCTTATCCAGCATGAATGGAACATCTCCAGATGTTCAGCTGCCAGCAACAGTTCCTGACTCCGAAAAGGTCCCAAAAACTGAAGACTTTGGTTTCAGGAGGGTCAGCAGCCTGCTGGAACTGGGGATTCTCTGTTTACCAGGTAAACTCATTTCTTTTTGTTATGAGTCAGTATGTAAGAAATGTGATGAAAAATCCCATCATATAAAATAAATCTAAAAAGACAAGCTGATTTACTTTAAAATTCTCTTGTCTTCTATGTGACCCCAACAACACTTACATGAAGCTGACTGAAGAAAAGCTCATTCAAGTAACGAGGGATTGAAATGGTTGAATTCAGTTAGTCTTTCCAGCACAAGCCCCTGTATTCCTCGATCTTTCTATTTAACATATATACACTTGTGAAGATATCTGAGGAAATATATTGTTCAAAACTTCAACATATAGACGGAGGGGGCTAAGGATTAAATCACCAAACGTCTGATTGGTTGATGACTGTTGATGACTGTTCCTCCCCAACTCATATCCATCTTTAATCAACATGTAGAAGGACTGTCATTGTCTTAGCTCCCTTTTGTAAAACAAGCGTTCATCTTGTCTTCTGTCAATCTGCACACAGGCAGCAGGGACAGGAATGGCAGAGCTGTGGTAGAGTGCCACACAGACAGAAAGGAGTGGACGTCTCCTCTCGTGTCGGCACAAGGCGTTTGTGAATTGCTGCTTTACTTACACTCCATACCAAGGTACGGCAAATGCTAATCTATTGATTTAGATGTGTCTAAGTCACTTTTTCAGTGTAAAAAAAAATCATATGGATAAATGCTCTGAATTACTCAGAACAGTATTGAAGGATATTTTCATCTTTGTTGATTAACCCTCCTGTTATGTTGCAGCACTGACCCATTTTAAATTTTAAAAATCTAAAAAAAAAACCCAAAAAACAAACAAACAGTTCAAAGCATTTTTTTTTCTGTATAAAACCTATCTTTCTTGGCATAATAAGTATGATCAATATCTTAAAATGAAAATGGTTCATTTAAAATATTTACAACCATTCTTGTATGTTTTTCTTTGAATATTATTACTTTTTATACTGTTTTAAAATTATATGTCTGTCTCCTAAGCTATGTTTCACGTTTTGTGTCTCAACCTGTGCTCTTATGGCTGCCTGTTAAATGTTGACATTGAAGTTTAGCTATTTGCAACTGTTTTCCATTGTGGTTTTATTACTACAAATGGCAATAAACTTAATCTAATGTAATGTTACATTACACAGATACTGCTCGGTTCAATTTGACCCAACAGTCAAAATGCTAGTGGTCAGAAATGTCAAATTATTTTTGTTTCTTTTTTTTTCTCCTTTGTTTCTTTGCAACTGTGAGACTTGTGTCATCATTCTTGAAATGACTAGTCTAAGAGGGAAGGAGTGTTTCGGGAGAGAAGTGGAAGGATCTTGATAAAATGCATTTACATACACATTAGGGGTCTCTTCATCCTGACTGGAGTCAAAGGATGGGTCCGCAATGAAATGTGGGATACAAAGACAGAGATTTTGTGCCACAATGTCTCTTTTTTATATTTTCTCCAGTGTAATCAGATTTTGTAATTTGGAGACACGGTTTGTCAGATGGGAGGGAAACAAAGTGTGATCTATCAGTGTGGCACAAGAGGTTAGAACAGCATCTATGACTCTCTAATCCAGGCACTAATGTCACAATTTATGAATGGCTTCAGAAATCATTGGCCTTTAATGTGACATATGTAAAGAAAATAAAAACAGTTTGTGAAACATGTGATGTAAACACCAGCTATGCACTACAAATGTAGGTTCACACTGGAAAGATGGTTGGAGGAGCCCCAGAGAAGAATAGGGGTATAGGGTTTGTGCTAGACATGAAATGAAATAAAATTAAAAAGAATTAATGTTATGTAAAATTATTTTATTTTATGTGTAACTATTTCCAATGTATAGTTATAAAAAAGAAAAAAAAACTAACATAATTTTTGCAATTGAAAATGAGTGAATTATTCTCAATGAACCATGATCTGCAAGAGGCAAAGGGCACCATTGCATTGAATATTGATTGAAATGATAGGTAATGACATTAATAATGAAATATAAACAATGTTTATTGGATTTTTTTTTGAAGATTTTGTATGATTAAACATTAAAAATTATTGTTGTTCCTGAGAAACGCACAATACGAGGGTTAAATGACTATCTTTAGTGGTTCAGCACAGGGGGAAAAAAAAGAAAGAAAGAAGTCACTGCCATGTGTTCTAGCATGCAATAGCACTTTTTACCGCAAGAGGGCAGCATCATATCAATTGAAATATCAAAGTGCATGGTCTCATTCAGTTTTTTACGTTGAATATAAACAACTTTTTTTCTCTCATTGACTGGTCAGTAGCTCCTATCTGTAAAATTCACCAAAACTGACCCTCAGCTAGAGAATTATCAATGCTTACCTCAGTGTTCTACTGATAAGCACTTTAACAGTATAATTCCTTTAACTTGAGTTTGACAAGGGCTTTGTGTTTTAAAGCTTTTTGAGCAGCTAATGTGACCCCCCTGGTGTCCCTCGTAAAGAGGCATATCATAACAGTCTGGTGCAGCCAGGCTGGCTGCCAAGGGTCTGGTATGCAGAGCCCGTCCAGAATTAGCAGCCATTTCTGATGTGCTCTCACACAACACTTAGGCTGTGCAAGAAGAGAGAATTGTAAAGACTGTGCGAAGGCCTCACAGGGGAAGAATGTGTGAAGTATTTGGGTTCATATGTATATGTGGTGTGGGTGTCAGATAGAGATTTGAGACATTAAGTAGCAAAAGTCCAAAAGGCTATATAACAAAAAGATCATTGTGATGAAGTTAACAAGTCTTAATTTGTTCTAAGATGATGTAATATTTTTTCAGGAAAGATGTCCGAGAACTTGGAATGACTTTAGTCATCAATGCCAGGAAGAAACCTCCTCCGCTTCAGCTCTACAAAGCCCTGCTGATGGCTCAGGTTAAAACAACAAACCTACATGCACATGTCTAAAAACCTATGAAAAAAAACTCATTCTTATATTAAGTTTTAAAAAAAGGCTTGATATGATTTAATATAACTGATATTCAAGGAAAGGTTAAGATAGGATTGAGTATCAACGTAAATACAAAGTTATGTTAAAAGACATGACATTGTCCCATTGTTTTGTCTTTGACTTTTTCCCCACATGTTACAGGAACAAGCTCTCCATGCTGTCCACAGCATCATCATTCTGATGGATAAAGATAGTTGTCAACGACCTGAAAAACAGCCCGGCTTGCAGGTCAGAACTTAGCTTTGGTATTCATGTTTTTTATTTTACTTTTTCATTTTATTGACACTGAAGCTGAGTGTTACATCCTCCCTCACCCGTCTTCGGCCCTGGTGTTAATCAGATGGATGTGGTGACCTCGATGAGGGCCCTGAACAAGACAGTGGAAGCTGCCCAGCTGACCTCTGGTCTCGGAGGAACCTTCACATATGGTCACACCGACTGGCTGCAGTTCCATCGAGTAATATTTACTACAACTATTTGTAGTTATTATTTCATCCTGTCAAACTGCATATACTTTGGATCCATCACCGTTCATCACATTTCTGTCTTCTTTTTGAATTCATTTAGAAACTAGTGTCTTTCAAGGATGAGCTGCAAGGGTCCGACAGTTTGTTGCAAAAGGCCATCGAGAACATCAACGTCAAGAAACAAATGGACACCACTCAGGTAGCATGCACTCATAATGTACTGTTATGTACTTTGATGTAAGCCCGTTTTAGCACAGCTGTGACTGCCTGCTGTGTGGCTACTGCAGGACGTGCAGCGAAGCATTCAGGAACAGAAGGTATCAATGAAAGAGGTACTGGAAGATGCAAGACTGGTAACTCTGCAAAGGGAAGGAGGAACCTTACTGGCCAGGATGAAGAAAGAGGAATTCAGGTTTCAGCAGTCAGAAGACTACAGGTATCAATAAGAATATTTGAGTCAGCCTTGTTTGTGGAGCCGAACTATACGAGAAAATAGGAACAATAATTACTGCATCTCAATGAAAATGCATGTCATTACACAAAGGCCTCAGTATTGTAGAGTGAATCAGCCCATGACTGACTAAAATAGTGTGATGCAACATTACTGCTTTAACTTCTAGTTGTGAATTAGTGTGCTTTTTTTATCCATGTAACAATTAATAAGTGCTTTCCACATTTACTGCTAACCAAAAATCTCAGTTCCTACACAGTAAAAAATAAACTCATTGCCTTATCCCAAAGTTGAAGACAAAATTCATGCTATCAATTTTCTAGTAAAATATTTAAAGCTAAGTGATAACTAAAACCACATATTTGTTGGGAAAATCTAATACTGAGTAAGTGTTTTGTTATAAATATTTAGTTTCAGCTTCACAAGTATATTATAGAAAACATCCATCATATACAGAAGGTATCAGAATGTACCAAGACAAATGGATTATGTGTATTGCAATGTTAATGGAATATTTATTGTAATTTCTGAATTGAAAATCTTTCATAAATGTTTAGTTTTTCTAATTAAAGAAGGCACATTTTCAACATTACAAATGTCACGTCACTGTGTGTAAGCATAGGTGGTCTCAAGTCTCTATGTATCTTTCCTTCCTGTTCAGAGATGCTTTGGAGTCAGTGACAAGTCTGTACAACCAAGTGGAGGAAAAGCTACATACGTTGGTGATGAAGTCAAATGAGTCACTGCAGCGCCTGGAGTTCCTGCTCAGGGTCAGAGAAACGGAAGCCAAGATCATCACGGTACCAGTGGTTTCTCGTGTCTGATCACACTTTCAAACATGTATACAGAGAAACATCTAAACTAGTTTTTGTCCTTGATATGATTCCAAGGGCACAAATATTGGCTTGCTTTTGTCCGTATCCTGTTTATTTAAAACAGAAGATATAATACCATGACCTAACATTGCCTAGCTAGAAAATAAGGCAACATTGCGTAACCATCTCTTAATGTATTGCAGGCTGGTGTGTGGTTCAGCACAGAGGGGGAACAAAAACTGAAGGAATCTTGCACAACAGATGATACACTACAGCGCACTGAAAAAGCCTTGCAGGATTTTAATCTCTTTCTCCTAAACGCTAAGGTACTGAAAAAAGGAAAAAAAAGAAGTTTCATTTATATATTTAGCCAAATCATTAGTCAAGTTTACTCACATAGTATTCACTTGTCAGTATTTCTCCATACATGCCAACATTTTTTTAAGTGTTTACATTTCATTAAGTTCCAAATTAGGCAGGGACGTAAGATATACCCCACCTGACACACTATCATTTGTGACAGGAGAAACAACAGCAAGCCATGACCCTCATAGCAGCAGCAGAGGAGATTGTTGGTACCGGTAACTCTTGTCCTGGACCAGATGCTTTGGGTCCACTTGTCAGCACTTTTAAATCCAGTGTAGCAGACTTCGTGCTACGTGCACAACAGAGGCGAAAAGAACTGGAAACACTGGTGCATGTGTGCAGCTTTTGTGAGCAGGTTCGTGTTTTGTCATGGCTCCTTTCTATTTTCATCTATTGCAAACCCTCAATGCCCCCCTTTTTTCAGGGTGATTTGGATTAACCTTGTAATCTAATATTTTAATTTCTTTCACTCTCCAGGTTGCTGCCCTGGCTAAAGAATGTAGGGATTTTTCAGAGCAGGTAAAGGAAGGGTCTTGGTCAGCTCACACCCTAAGCACACTCCAGATGTATAAAGAGAGATTAGGCAGGGAATTCTCCACCCACCACTTTGAAGCACTGAGAGCTGAAGCCTGCGCTGTGGGATCAGCGGCTCCTGGGATCATGAAAGTGTGGAATGCAGCCTGGGTCCAAAGCCAAGAAGTCAGGCAGTGCCTTGAAGAGATGCAGAAGAAGAAGAAAGGCGTAGATAAGAGCCAGATCCAGCAGACCACAGCTGCAAACCCTCCAGGGGAACATGGAGAAATGGAGAGGGAGGGGAAAAGGAGTGAGCTGGGGGAGGCTGTGAGCACTCAAACCCTGCAGCCTGTCTCCCACACAGAACCGGTCAGGGCTGCAGAAATCACAGGAGGAAGCAGCAAAGGTGCATGCCTGAAGGACGATTTTAAAGGAAGCCAAAACCAAGGTTTTAAAAAGCTGCAATTTCCTGAAACGTCTCTGAAAAATGCAACAAAGACTCCTATTTCTGCACAAATTTATCACTGCAACCCAGAAAACAAGTGGAGGCCAAGAGAACACCACAGTGAAGCAGATCTGAGGAGTGCAAGTGCTACAACAGAAGCCTTTCCATTGCACCAAACGCTGGGTCGATCCCTGAGTGAAGACTCGTGTGTGAGGAGCAGCTCATGCGCTTCAGCTTCGAACATAAGTCACAAACACTGTCACAGTAGGTCACTGGATCAAAATCTGCCGCCGATCCAAAAAATCTGTGTTTCCCAGAACAAGAGCGTGTGCAGTCAACCAAAAACAGTCGGTAATAAAGAGGAATGTGAAGGATGTACAGTCTCAGCCCAGAGTCCTGAAGATTCAAAGACCACACAGACATTAATCACACCAACAGAAAACAACGGCAGCAATGATTTGTAAGTAGTGCCTCCTTCATCAGACAAGATCTTAAGCTCACCTAAGTGCTGAAACACATTTTAAATTGTGTTCAGTACTATCACATAAATGGTATTTCTAAGGAGTAATGCTATCCATTGAAGGAATATGCAAAAGAGAGCAGGATTCTGAGCTCACTGGGCTTTACTTATATGATTTATTAAAATCAGTGGTTTTGCATTTTTTTCATTTCCTACTCGTGAAACAGGAAAGTCCTGAAGATCTTAGAGGAGCTACTGTCAACAGAGAAGGAATACGTCAAAGCTCTGGGTTATGTCCGAGAGCACTACTTCCCCGAGTTGGAGAGACCCGACGTCCCTCAGGACCTAAGGGGCCAAAGGGGGAGCATCTTTGGCAACTTAGAAAAACTTCATGATTTCCACTGTCACCATTTCATGGATGAGTTGGAGAGCTGTGTCAATGAACCCTTCAGAGTGGGGCGCTGTTTTATACGTCATGTAAGTGTAATGTGCCTTTTTGTGAAAGGTTTGGCTCCAATGTATGGCTTTTAAAAAAAATTATTATGTGACAAACTCTAAAGTTCTAAGCATTTTAGAAATAAAGACTATTTCTCAAACCAGAGTCATTAATGTTTGCCTGAAGCGACCTGGTTTTGGCAGAGTTAGTCCTGTATGTAGAGCAGTGGACCATAAACAACTGAGGTGATTAAGTATAATCAATTTCAGTGACAGCCCTTCCAGATGTGTGTTAACTGGAAGCTGATGCTGAGTTGTGTTTTTTTTAACAGTTTAAATGCTGATATGACTGAACAAATGCCGGACTGGAAACTAGCCTGCATACTTTACAGTGAATCATGCAAATTCTTGGCACTGATAGAGATGATGATGGTTAATGGTGTTTTTGTATTTCTTTTGTTTTAGAGGGAGAGTTTTGCTCTGTACGCCCTTTACAGCAAGAATAAGCCACAGTCTGACAGTCTTCTCATCAGTCATGGACAGGTTTTCTTCAAGGTAAAAAAAAGTGCACAACCAATTTATGAATTACCTTTTAAAATGGCAAATTACAACAGAATACTCATACAGGCTTGTGATGGTGTCATCATCAGGATTATGATCTGCTGACATGTTGTTTGTATATGTAAGGAGTCAAATGTTATTACAAATCCTTCTGAATGGTGCACACCCATGCAAAACTTCGTCATATTGATGTGATTGAGTAAAACACTGTCCACCATTAAGGATAACGGAGTTCAGTTGAAACTGTTTCTGCCAGTGTCGCTCTGAAGCAATACAACATCGCCCTTCACTTGCTGTTCCCTCTGACACTACTTGGTCTACTACCTTTGTCACTCCAGCAAAAGCAGCTGAAGCTTGGGGACAAAATGGACTTGTGGTCGTACTTGCTGAAGCCTGTGCAGCGCATCAGTAAGTACAGCTTGTTACTGCAGGACATGATGAGGGAGTGTGAGCAGGGACAAAGCAGAGAGATCGCTGAGATCAAGGCAGCCCTGGAGGTCGTCCACTTCCAGCTTCGCCATGGCAACAACCTCCTGGCCATGGACGCCATCCAACACTGTGATGTAAGCAGGACCTCAATGGTTGTATCAGCTTTGTGGCATCAAATTTCAAGAGCCATTCTGACTTATATGCTTAACATAATGTACCCCAAATACAGTAAACTAAATATGAACAAACTGTAGAAATATAGTCACTTGTAACTGTTACATCACTGAGAGCAAGAAAGCAGGTACAGAAATGACAGGAATGTCATTTACTGAATAAAACGCACCAGTATTATCAGAATACTCCATGTCTGTTGGCTTTGTGCAGTGTCAGCAGTGACAGATATGGGATGAGAAGGAATTAGAGATCAATAGAACAGCAACTAGATGATCCTTTCTGTGAAATGTGAGAGGAGTTCTGTGTGAGTGGGATGTTTGTCTGCAACTTTATTATCTGGAAAGAGGGAAGACAGCTGGTTTCAGAGGAATTCTGTTGGGTAGTGGTGAAATGTGATGGTCCTTGTTAAAAGATAATCGGAGCCCAGTTTTTGGATGCTGCTATTTGTTTGAAAACAATTATCTTCAGGAAGTGGCATTACTCATCAAACTAAGCAAAGTTTGTTCTTCTTAGGAAAAAAAGAAATGCACCGAGTTTGTCCTGACTTCAGCTATTTACCATCCATTCTCCACCTCAGTGAATCTTCTCTCTTTTTTTTAAATTCCAGGTTAATCTGAAGGAGCAGGGGCAGCTGATACGCCAGGATGAGTTTTTGGTGACATACAGGAAGAAGAAATGCTTCCGTCACATCTTCCTTTTTCACGAACTCATTCTCTTTAGCAAGACCAGAAAGACTGATGTAGGAAATGACACGTATATCTACAAACAGTCATTCAAGGTTGGCACACTGTACAGTATCAATGCTCACACGTACAAACGCATATTGAAATTTCATTCAAAAAGTTTCCGTTCTGTTTCGCAATTTGAGCAAAAAAAACTTTCCAACTTATTGGTATGAAGTGACGTAAAACTGAAAGTAAAACTGAATTAACTTCCATGTTTTTAATCTTAAACCATTTAAGTTGTAACATATGCTTATTAAAAATGAAAAGTAGTATTTGATTTTATAGTAGCAACATTGTATACAATGAACTAGCTCCTAGTGACATGCAAGCCTATAAATGTAAGCTTAAAGCTATGCTTAAGCAACAGAGCCAACAAACTACTGGACTGTCAACAACACATCAGTCTAACTTGTAAAAATTCACAAAATCACTTCAGATATGTCCATCCTTGTAGAAATCTCTAACTTACCACAAATTAAAAAAAAATTCTTCTCATCTCCAGCATCTCAGTAACCTTTGTTATTCATTTTACACTATCTAACTTCACAGCTCCAACTATAGAAGTTTTGATTCTTGCCTTTGTCTTTACTAATTCACCAAGACATCTCACTCTATGTGAAACTACAACCTCAGCTGATCACAAGATCTTTCTGTGTGTTTAGACATCTGATGTAGGGATGACCCAAAACAGCGGTGACAGCGGCTTGTGTTTTGAGATCTGGTTTAGAAAGAGGAAAAGCCAGGATACATACACGCTTCAAGCTCCTAGCCGGAAAATCAAGGAGGCCTGGACCAAGGACCTGGAGCGGATCTTGTGGGAGCAGGCCATCCACAACAGAGGTACAGTTGCAGGTCACAGATGAAAAAAAGTTCCACTTTGATTAGAGACAGACTTGTTATAAAAGTCTTCTGTTGCAATTTTGTGTTGGAGTGAATTTAGTAGGTACTTTTTGATAAGTGCTGATATTCTTCAAAACTCTCAAATTAGTTTAATTCAGCTCAACTTATGGAAAAAAATGTCAATTATTGTTCTAATGAATTCATCTTTATTTCTGTGTGGAGATGTTAACATGATTAATGCAAAAAAAAGAACCAAAAAAGCAGATTTAAAGGTCAAACAAAAAAGTTCATCTTCAGTCAACTTTTTTTTAATCTTTTTTTTTTCCAGAGGTGCGTATGCAGGAGAGAGTGTTCTTGGGTATTGGTAACAAACCTTTCATTGACATCCAGCCCAGCGAGGCAGCTATCAATGACCGAGCCATCAACTATGTGCTGATGGGGAGAGGTAACTTGTTTACTCACAGATTTGATCATTTTTCTTTCCAGCTCTTTATAAATCCTCAAATATTTGCTTTTTCCTCTTGGTTCCTTCAGAAAACAAGGTGCTCTCTTCTGTGAGACCATGTGGGACGCAGGGTGAGCTTCAGGGGAAGCGACCAAACTCTGTTGGTTCAGGCAGCAGCTCATCCTCCTCCTCTTCCTCAGGACGAGGTTCTGTGTCCCCTGTAGGATATGTCTGTGGGCCAAAACGAAAAGTTGTTTCAGGGGGCCTTGGAGGATATGTATCACCCCCTGGAGCTCTGGAGGAAGATGATCTGGACCAAGAGGGCGGGAGTCAAAACTTATTGTGTGCGTAAAATAAATTTCTTTAATGTTTTAAAGCAGACCACATGATTCAACTGGACAGAAAGTGTAAACATCTACAAAAACAGCTACTTCCTGCTTTTGGAGTGTTATTGGCAATTTCATTTGTGTGTGGTCATCATATTTCAAACATGAAGACACCACTTCTTCAAAAATTGGAGTAAAAGGCCAGATTGATGGGTAATTCTTCCAAAGTGTAACAAAGATTTATATCAACACTGAGGCTTATTCCTGACGCTATGTTTGGATCTCAACCATCCAGTTTCAAAAATTTCCTTAAACACAAATTTAAACAAGTTGGCCAATTAATATATTTATTCAAAAATAGCACAAAAAGTAAGGACATTTGTGCTTGGTTGATTATTTCTTTGTTGTGACAATGCTTCCTGGCAATAAATCTCACACCGTTGGAAAGCTTGTTTATTTCCCTTCAAGTAGTAACCCATTTGTAAGGAACATGTATTTGTGGGATGAGCAGCAGAGCTCAGTATGTGGGTTGTGCCCATGAAAATGCAGCCAAATCTTCTCTGCCAAACAGCTTATTTTGTGATTGCTATTGACTCTTGTTTGGAGCTAATGGTACCCTCAGTTGCTGCCAATCAGGTGACAGCAACACATCCAGTGGAACTTGAAAGATGGAGGACTGTTATGTTCAGCAATTAGTCCAGATTCTGTCTATAGTATTTGGATTATAGGGTCAAAGTGTGGAGAAGACTATTCTGATTGCTGCACCCATAGAATAACATTTTTTGGTGGAGGCAGTGTGATGGTGTTCCAGTGATCCCCTCACTGGAAAAAAACAAGGCTCATCATCGTTGGAGGCTATCTCAGTGCAAAGACATATCAAAATGAGATTCTGCAACCAGTAGCAATTCCATATCCCCACAGTCTGGGACTGGACTCTGTCCTCCAAATGACAACGCTCACCCCCACAGAGCGGCGTTTATCACAGACTACCTTCACCATTTGGGAGTGGAGAAGATGGAATGGCCTGCAGTCCTGACCACAACCTCATTAAAAACGTGTGAGATCATCTTGGTCATGCTTTTTGTGCCAGAGTAACCAACACAACCACACTGGCTGACTTGCAACAAATGGTGGTTGAAGAATGGGACGTCATCCCACAGAAGTGTGTGGCCAGCATGAGGAGGAGATGCCAGGCTGTTGTGGTTGTGTTTGGTTCTTCCACAGACAATTGAGGCTCCTCTTTGCTAAATGAATAAATAAATAAATTGCCCATTATGTGCTGATTCTTTAAACTTCAATCATCCAAACACCAAACAAGAGTCAATGGTAACATTGGCAGAGAAAATGTGATACATTTTTAATGTGTGCAACCCACATACTCAGCTCTGCTGTTCATCCCACAAATGCATGTTCCTTACAAATGTGGAACCATTTAAAAGGAAAATAAACAGGCTTTCAAACAGTATGAGATTTATTGCCAAGAAATACTTTTCAACAAAGAAATAATCTAGTAAACATATATATGTATAC
>JAOWBL010000020.1:15234083-15246773 GCA_028564865.1 Zenarchopterus dispar | reverse complement strand
CTAGCTCAGCCTTGCCTGTTTCCAGGATTTCTTTTAACACACATTAATGATATATGGGCAGTGGATGACCTTCTGACAGTGGAAGTGTTATATAAGAAGACCCTAGTTTTTCCTTTAAACAGGAACTCAATGGGTGGGACTCTGTTTCATATAATGGGCCATGGAGACAGGGAGTCGGGGTGTGAAAAGAAGGACTCTTTCAGGTAATCTTCTGTTAAGCCAAAAATAAACACAGTTCTGCCATTCGAAATTATTACACCATAATGCCAATAAGTACGCCAAATGAGCACCCGAGGTCAACTGAGTTCAAAGTCACAATGTCAATAATGGCGTTGACGATGACAGAAAAGTTAACAGATTATTATTTTTGTTCCCAATTTTTACAAGCTAGAAGTTGCACTCACAATTGCATGATGAAATAAACACAGCGTTTTAATGAGCTATGTTTTGTGTTTTCTCTGTAACTTCCTCTCCAAAGCTCTGGACATCGATCGCTGTAACCTGGAGTGTGAGTTTAACAACATGGACCATCACACCGATCTCAATGGCGTGGATCGACTCATTGTCCGGAGAGGCCAGCCGTTTACAATCAGCCTGTATCTTCGCAGTGGAAACTTCCAGCTGGGAACCAGCTCTCTCAACTGCGTTGCAGAAACAGGTGTTGCTATTTTTGCCATGAGTAATTCTTGTATTCAAATGAACTGTCAAAATATTTTTCTTCCAGATAACCTTCTGCTTGCAAAGTGGTGCTGCATTGATGTGTGTGATAATGGAAAAATGTTGCAGCTGATGAAAAAGGAAAAAGAACTATGATGTTGCTGTAACGAACAGGAAGAAATCTTGCTTTGCCATTATTAAAACTGCTATGACCTCAAATGGTATTTCTAATAAAATATGCTGTTATTTTGATTATTTATCGCCTATAGTTCTTCTGCAACTTTAAATGTACTTTCTGTTATTGTTGAAAGTCTTGGAAACTTTCAACAATAACAGAAGGCACTCTCTGTCTCTTCCTGTTAGAGCTGGATAACCCCCTTATGAAGAGTGTGATAGCACAACTGTTGCACCCCATGAAAAGCAACACTTTTAACAGGAAATGTTGCTTGCCAAAAGGAAAGCATGTGTGTGATTATAGATAATGCTATCAAGGTTTGAAAGTGACTTACATTCTGATGGAATTACACGGGACCCTTCATTTAGGGCAAGAGATCAAACGGCTTGCTTTAGTTGGCTGCACTGGATGGAAGATGTTAAGGAGTGCAGGCTTTGGACTAGAGCGAACACAAGTAATTGAAGTGAGCAGCTGCAATTATAAAGTTATGCTCTCCATGCCTGAGAAGAGATTCCAGAGATGCTTGAAATGAATTTAGAAAGGGTTGAGTAAACAATGAGTTTCCATTCTCCAGACTGCTGTTTTTGAAGAATGTTTTTGGTGTTTTGTGCAGGTCCTCAACCATCTGAGCAGTATGGCACCAGGGCCTCCTTTGGTCTGTCTACCAGCATTGACGCTTCCTGCTGGAGTGCAGCCGTCACCAGCCCTCCTGGGGATATGGTGGCGCTCTCTGTGTGCTCTGCCCCCGACGCACCTATAGGTCGCTACACCCTGACCCTGGGCCAGTCAGTGAAGATTGAGTTCATTCTGCTCTTCAACCCCTGGTGCCCTGGTGAGCGTGCAGACCCTGTGTAAAGCTGTCAGCTGAGCAGTGGATGTTGTGTAACTGGATCATGCTTTAATGATCATGTTTTATACCACTGTGGGTTGAGGATAACGGCTTCTCAGCTGCAGTGGTGAACAAATCACACAGGAGAACTGTAGTGCTTCAGTCCAGTCATTTTTCTGTGGGTTTCTGGAACTATGATGTGCTCTAGTATGGCATCAATCATGTTCCAGTTAGAACTTGTCTTGGATATTATTTGTATTGTCTCTTGGCAACAGGGGATGCAGTATATATGGACAATGAGCAGAAACTGGCAGAGTATGTCCTGTCTCAGGATGGAATCATCTTTCGAGGCAGCTACAAATATCCTATATCTACTCCTTGGAATTTTGGCCAGGTACCAACACCAACATTGAGACTCTCACTTCATCATGCATACAATCAATCAGATAAGCCAGCTTTGAGTCAGAGCGGTGAAGGAGTTTAAATACTGTTGGTTCTGATAAGAATAAACTGTCCACTTATCAGTTTGTGAAGAGTTATACTGACATGTTTTCTTGTTCATCTGATCACACTCTGTTCAGCATTGATAAGAATTATTAATTTTTAGAAAGACTTGTCTTGTTTTACTTTCATGTGTTTTCTTTTACTGTACAGTTTGAAAGTGGAATCCTGGATATCTGCCTGCGGATTCTGGATATGAATCCTAAATATTTGCGTAATCCCGGCAAAGACTGTTCAGGGAGAAGAAATCCTATCTACGTGTCCCGTTTGCTGAGTGCTATGGTACTACTCTGTGCTGTCCTTCTGCTCTGTTTATTTGAATAGAAATCTTTTACCCAAAATATAAACCTAAAAGGCATTGATTTGAAACAACGTGTTTTATATGTTTTTCCTTTGCATGGCAGATAAATTGTAATGATGACAAAGGAGTGTTACTGGGAAAGTGGTCAGATGGCTTTGAAGGAGGTGTGAGCCCCTTGTTTTGGCGCGGCAGTGTGGAGATTCTGCGCAACTGGGACACGCAGGCTTGTCAGCCTGTTCGTTATGGACAGTGCTGGGTGTTTGCAGCAGTGGCCTGCTCGGGTAAGATAGCACACAGCTGAGCTCTGTGGTCTATCGGTTTCCAACACATTTCTTTTGTCTTGTTTCAACATGTGTACACTCAGTGATGGCATGCATTTTACCCTCCGTTGCATTTCACCACACTCAATGAGTAGTCTTTGTATGCTCCCAGTTTCCAGAGCCCTGGGCATACCCTGCCGTGTCGTCACCAACTTCCTGTCAGCCCACGACACCAACAACAACCTGGTTATTGAGCGCTACATCGATGAAAACGGGGCCCTCATCCGATCCAAAGAAATGATCTGGTTAGATCATTAGGATGTATTTTCAAAAATACACATGCAAACCATTTTTTCACAGATAAAGGGAGCAGCATTAATTATCTTTTAAAGAGAGCACATGCTTAGAAGCCTACCAGCAAGCACCACCTGGATAAGAAATTATTTACATTTGTACAAAAAAACAATAGAGATGTACTCGGTAGATATGTATCTGTGACTTTACTTGTGAGAATTCTGCAAAGTTACTGCAGCTGTGGTAGAATAATGACATTGCTGCATTGTTATGGGATTGTTTAACAGTTGTCGTCATACAGTTTAACAGTGTGTTTTGTATTTGCAGGAATTATCATTGTTGGGTGGAGAGCTGGATGACCAGGCCTGACCTTAAGCCTGACTTCAATGGCTGGCAGGCCAGTGATCCCACACCTCAGGAGAAAAGCGAAGGTAATGAATATAAATTTTTATTTTTTTCCCCATTTTTTTTCTGTTTTATGTCAGTTGATGTTCTAACATTTGCCCTTTCCTCAGGAGTGTACTGCTGCGGCCCAATCCCTGTCAGGGCCATCAAGGAAGGCGACCTCATGTTCAAGTATGATGCCCCCTTTGTTTTTGCTGAGGTCAATGCTGATGTCATCACATTCATGAAGAAAAAAGATGGCAGTACCTCGGAAGTAACTACTTCTACATTAGTGGGCCAAAAGATCAGTACCAAGAGCGTGGGGAGTGACACCAGAGAGGACATCACTCATCTGTACAAGTACCCTGAAGGTAGAAAGCATGGGAAAGTTAAAGTTTGCCTTTGCTCAAACATCTTTGCATTGCATTTTGCCTTTTATATTGAAAAAAAAAATCCATCATACTTAAATGCCTCCAACACACGACTTAAGTAAGCATTCTACAAGATCACGTTGTGCACATAACTGTGGTGTTGTGAAAGAGACTGCTAATCTCCTCTCACAATGATGAATGTATTAGTGGGTAATATCTCACTAGTAATATCTTCAGGATTACTAGTGTGGCAACATTCAACTACTTAAGAGCTTTCACTGAAAATTTTTAAGTAACTACAGATGACTGTTACAACATGTTCATCTGTTCAGTCAGATGGAATTGTTCTCACTTCTCTGTGAGCCTATAGCATGTTGTGTTGTTACTATAAAATAATTAATCAATTACTTGTCAGATAAAATGGATGACAGCTGCAATTTTGATCATTTTTATGGAAGTTAAATTGATTGGCCAGAAAAGCTATAAAATCCATAACATTGCCACGTTTTCAGAAGTCTGTTGCAGTGGAGCGGCCTTAGTTGTGGCCCACTTTTTTATGCATCAGTGAACCAAGCACTGAAAAAGACATGTAACCAGGTTAACATTCATATTTTTTTCTTTTTTGTTTTAGATCAGTTGGGATTCACTTTTTTGTATTTGAATAGGCAGAATACTGAAGATTTCTTTAGATATTTCTAGATGTCCTCACTTTAAAGGACCACGTCATGATGTTTTGGCATTAGAAACTTCTGATGGTATAACTGACATAATGTGAGGCACTTTGAGGCACACCTGTAGATGTATTTAAGGACCCATCTTCAAATAAAAACACTTCATCAGGTAAAATTAAAAAAATTTAAAATAAAAGCCAAAACTTAGAATTATGGTGGTTGAAACTGAGAAGGAAAAAACACAGTCTGATAAGAACTGGAAGTACACACAGCAAAGAGATCGCCACTGCTTCAAAACTCATAAAAAGACAGATTACTGTTTACAGCTGCTCATGGGAACAAAGATTTAAATTTTTTGAGATGTGTCTTGTAATCTGATGAGACTAAAATTAAACTTTTTGCTCTTTTGGAGGATAAAGGAGGAATCTTGCATGTTGTAGGAGCTGACTGACTGGAGTAGGGACTGGTGTACTTTAGTCATGTAGGGAGAAAATTATGTTGGATACATTGAAGCAACGTCTCAGCATCACCCAAAAGTTTAAAACTTAATTGTGGATGGATCTTCCATACAAACAAAAACTCCTATCTACCCCCTCCTACCATACTTCCAAACTAGTAGCAAAGTGAATTAAGGACACCAGAGTGAAGATTTTGGACTGGCAATCACAAGTCCCTGAGCTCAGTTTTAAACAAAGCCTGTGGATGCCACTGTTTGGGCATGTGTGAGGAAGAATACCCACAGACTTCACTCAGCTCCTTCACAGCTCCTTCACGCCATGGGAAATAGGCCAAAATCCCAGCAAAATAAACATTTGAGCCAAGTTGAACTGCGTAAAGGTATTTCTATTAGATACTATCACCTTACACTGCAAAAAGTCATTTCTAAGGAAGTAAAGAAAGCATTGTTTTAAGGAAATCAGAAGACTATTTAACACCATTTTGTAAGTTAAAAAAATTCTAACCAAGCAATTTTTTCTTAGTCTAATGGAAAATATATTATTTGCTTTAAAATATAACCATTTTGACTAGATTTATGGAATTTAAGGCTTATTTCTAGAGAGGAAGTTTTTGCATGTAAATGAATGACTGAAGAAAATAGTCAAAATTTCTCTTATAATTGTGACATTTTACAAATTAAAAGATTTTGTAAATCTTAACTAAATTAAAAAAGAATATATTGCCTTAACTTTACAGTCAGATATGGAGAGGAAAGTTTGTGATTTTCTGAACTGTATTTATACTTGTAGTTGCACCTGCAATTTTACACATTTAAGGATTCTTATGAATGGAGATTTTTCAGGGAAACTCAATGTTCAAAGTTATTTCTGCTTACAAGTGAATAAGATACCCTTTGTCCTATCTTTTCCGATGTACTGATGGCTAAAACAAATCTCATTTCTCATCAGCATTTATGATGTTTTCAGTATCCAAAACTTAAGTTTTGAGGCTTCTGATATTCAGGGCATCTTGTTTCTGCTGACATATTCTCAGGATCTGATGAAGAACGAGAGGCTTTCAAAAAGGCCAACCACCAAAACAAGCTGCTGCACCAGCAGCAAAAGGGTCAAGGGCTTCACGTCGCTATCAAAGTGACATCGGACATGAAGAAGGGCTGTGACTTTGACGTGTTTGCTGTCGTCACTAACAACACGCACAGTGAAAAGAAATGTCGCCTGTTGTTTGGGTCCTGTGCTATGTCCTACAACGGCTTTCTGGGAGGAAACTGTGGCTTTAAGGACCTGCTCAATGTTGAGCTCTCACCAGGCGGAGGTAAGTTACATAAAAACTGGCACTTATACGAGATTCATGCCAATATGAGATTCATCGTGATTAATTTATGTGATATTTTGTACTCTTCTAGAAAGACGAGTTCCACTAAAGCTGAACTACTCAAAGTACGGTGGCCAGCTCACTGAGGACAACTTAGTGCGTCTGGCAGCTCTGCTGTTGGACCACTCCACTGGAGAATCAATCCTGGCAGTGAGAAATATTGTCCTGGAGAATCCAGAAATCAAAGTCAGAGTGAGTACTACTGTATGATACCAAAATTTAATATGACTACTACTTTATCGAGGACAATATAAAACCTACACTTTTCATATTCAGTTTCATCAACTCAATTATCTACACTCCGTCCACTCCTGCTTATCATGCTGGCAACACATTCAAAAACAGTTGAGTGTCAGCCAGGTTAGAGTCCCAAAATAGGTTAAAAAGATCCTGCTATTTCAGACAGGTGATAGAAATATGATTTGGTACAAAAGCACTAATCAAAATGCTGATTTTTTTCTCAGTAAATGTATTGTATTGGCAACAGATACAACATAACTAAGAAATACACATCAGACTAATTTAAATGTTTAAAAATATTATTTCTCAGTGAAATATTAAAAGAATTTGTATATTTCTCCTCCTCCAGTACTATATGTGAGTAATTAACCCTTTACTGCCTGACATATAAAATAATACACAGTAAATCCTACTTTTTTTATTATTTGAAGTGTTTATCACATCCTGAAATTGAACATAGTTGATGGAAACAAGCAGAAGTTCTAAACTTAACTAAAAATAACTGTGCCTCTCTGTTTTTCCTGATATGTGCAATGTGCCACAAGGGGGAGTGATACACTTGATTATGTACATTTATATAGGACGTGTGTCTGCTGACCACTGACAGACATACCATCATTATATGACCCTTAAAAGCTCTTTGTCAGCTGAACGACAGCTTTGTACATGCTGTATGACATTTAATCTTCTTGATTAAAATCTTCTTGATTAAAATTTTTAAAAAAGCACAGCAGAAAAATCACAATTGTAGGAAAATATTATATCTACTGCAACAAGCTGCCCCTAAAACAGCACCATTCTGGCATCATTCTAAAACATTTAGGGACTAAATGTACAATATTGTGTAAAAGGCATGGACACCAGCTGAAGCTGGATACCACTGATTTCAGATCTCTCAGATGGTACTGCATTAATATTTGCCAGCGTTTGATATAACCACATGACCAAGGGCGTACAAGTTTCTGTCTCACTGGCCTCAGAGGCATCTGGGCTCGACTGTCATACTCTGGAAACGTGTTTTAGTCAGACGGATCAGTACTCCAGATCCTCTCTGGAAGAAATCAATTGTGTGGAAGAAATTTAGTCTTGGTTTAACATTGCGTACACCACAGCAAAAACTGTGATGGAAGTGATACCAGACTTCGCTAACTTTGCAGATCCTGGGAGAACCGAAGGAGAATCGGAAGCTGGCTGCAGAGATCACCCTCCAGAACCCTCTGCCAGAGCCGCTGGAGAACTGCTGCTTCAGCATCGAGGGTGCCAACCTGACTGGGGGACGCTTCATCTCTGAGAGGTTGTATGAGCTTCTTCTTGTCCAGCAAGACGATAGTGAGGACTCCTTAAAATGTCTTTCTTCAAGAAAAAAAAAAGAAAATACGCAGAAAGCAAGACTTAGTGATGAATAATGACCTCTTTAGGTATACTTTTGGATTTTGATCTTATTTAGAGAGTTAGGTTACTTGTGTTAGCTGAGTAGAAACTGTTCAAGTCCTTACAGTATTTGGTTTCTGGTGACGTGACTCGTATAATCTGCCTTCATGATCCATGGTTTGCGCTGTCTATCAGCATAACTCCATATGGATATTTTCCATAAATAGTCATAGATATGAGTAGTTTTTAATCAGAAGTAATTCAGTCTCCAAGTGTTTATGCAATGGGAGGACAGTGATACAGTCAATATGCTCCTTTCACTGTCCTTTCACTGTCGTAATACTTAAATATTTACCTTACAGGTTGGGCTGCACAGTGGGACCTGGAGAAGATGCCAAAGTTAAAATCTACTTCACTCCCACCCATTCTGGGTTGAGAAAGCTGGTGGTCGATTTTGATAGTAACAAGTTGTGTCATGTCAAGGGCTACAGAAATGTCATTATAGGAAAGTAGAGCTTTCTTTTGCTTTCAGAATAATTAATTTCTCTGAAATGTACAGTAAACATGGGCAAATGGACAGTTTAATACCTTACCTTTAACACTAGTTTGTTCAAATGTTTTCTCATTCACTCCTCACATTTTTTTATTGGTTCAGTGATTTGTACAAGCTACCTGCTGTGGCGCTGCTCGTAAATGTGACTTTAGAGCATTTGTGCTCATTTTGGCTAACCAAATAACTGCGTGCAACACTTTAAAACACAGAGCTTGAAGTTGTGTATCACAGTCTGAATTAGCTTTTTAAGATAGTGCCATTAAGCACTATTCATTCATCCATCCATCACCTATACCCACCTCTTCCTATTAATGATCTCTAGGATCTGTTGAAGCTTATCCTGGCTGTCTTTAGGCGGTGCGCTCTGGACTGGTAGGGGGTCAGTTGCAGCACCACATATAGATTCATAATTAAACATGCACACGCTCACGCTTAGGGTCAGTGCAGGAACACCACTTACCCTAGCGTGCGTGTTTTTGAACTGGGAGGAAACTGGACCACCCAGAGAAAACCACATACGGGGAGAGGAAGCCTGCACCTGAGATTCAAACCAGGAACCCTCTAGCTGTGAAACAAATTCAACAAACCACCAAATTCAATTATGAACAGAGAAAAGGTAAAAAAGGTGGGAAAATTTAATTGATGTTGAATGAATCCAAAAGTAATCCAAATAATAAATCCAACTGAATTGAATGCAGTCATTTCAATTCAGTCTGTTTTAGAGTAATGCCTATGAATGCCAATTAAAAAAAAAAAAAAGTTGTCTAGCAAAGACAACCAATAAATTCCACTGAATCTTCCTGTCGGTTCAGTTTCCCTTCCTGACAACGGGGTGACAAGGATGCTCAGGGAGCGATAAATCCAGAAGAGACCTCCAGCAGAACCACGCTCAAGAAGGTCGCTCCCCTGCCTCAAATGACCGAGACATCAACAAACACAGAATAGCTCGGCCTGAGATGCCTGCTTTGATAAAGACATTAAAATATAATCTATAGAAATATTACACACTTTTGTTGTTTTGCATTGATTTTGCAACCAGTGAAACATATTTTTGTTTAAAAGAATAGATGCGTGAATATCATGTGTATGTTGCTATTTGCATTAATAGTGTGACAATCTGAAAGTTTACTCTGATCAAAGCATGGGTTAGGCAAAACTTTAGGATTGTTTATTAGCTTCACTTAAATAATCATAAATATTATATGAACTGGTGGGATAATGTTTGGCAGCATTAAAATGTCACATTGTCTAGAAGAAGCATCTCCTCTCTGCAAATTGTTTCTTAATGTTCTACATATGAAAATAATTAGGACATTCTGGATTCAGTTTATATTGTTTTGCAGCTCATAATCTGCTTCTCTCCCTACACCTGGGATACACACTGTATCATTTAATATGCTTGTTAAATATTTGCAAAGTTAAGCTTTAAAAGAGATCATGATAAACTTTCATGCCTAAATCATTGAATACTCTGTAGACTTGTTGCTGGACCAGATCTTATGCATATAGTGAATCTCTTCAATATTTTTAGAAACATAACCATCATATGTCTCGTGTGTTTGTTTTTCATTCTGTAGTCATGTATGTAAAGGGAGAAAAATAAGAATTAAAAAATGACATTATTAATAGCTCTGTTTTTTTAACCTATTTTCTATGCACACTCTTCATGAATCAATCTTCTTGACCTTTTATATCCTCAGAATGCCAGTTCTTATGTTGTAATTGATTCCAAATACTCAACGTCACTAATTATCAACAGATAATAACATTAACAACAACAACAGCAATAATAATAGTAATAATAATAATAATAATAATAATGTTTGGAGGTTTTCACAGTCCAACAAACGAGTCTTACTAATTGGTGCAAAGGTCACAACTGGTGGGGAAGTTCCAGCAGGTGTCCTTCATGTATTGAACTTGTCATAAAAAGCTGCTCTTCTATTTGGTTTGTTTTTGAAAAATAATCTAATCTTAATTTTTTTTTCTCTATCACCACTAGTATGTAGCATACATGAAGGAGTGCTGCTCTCTGCTGGTCAGCTGTGAGCTCTGGAGAGCTCCTGCAGGGTGCACTGCTTACATTGGTCGGTAGCTGGTAGTAACACACGACCTCCCAAGCCCTAACAAAGTTAATTAATTAATTGATTGATTAATTAATTAATTGATTAGTTGAATGAAGTTGTTTGTTTCAAATTATTGTCACACACAGAGAAAACATCACCTATCTTTCCCCTCCACAAATATGAAAGTTTAAATGTTACAGAATAAGATTGTGTCATTCAGTTTAAAAGAGCAGCAAATTTAAAAAAAAGAATCCATTTTTTTGTGCAACCAAATCTCAGATATTCTTTGAAAACCTACAATTCAGTATCCTTTTTGCAATAAAGAAGAACATATAAATACAGAGCTCTAGCTGAAATTAAAATACAATAAAAATGTCAAACATAGCTTTTTTATTGCCTTTAAAATGTGACATGTGGAAAACATGTTTGAGTATCTTTTTATTCACCCAACACTCCAGAGATCCCTAGAGTAAGAGTTTTAGTCACAGCATCTTTTTGAACCAGCCGAATTAGATTCAACTTGTGCGCCTGTAAATATAGTTAACATTACTGAAGCTTTACTTTGATGAAGTGCATAATACATAAATACTTTTTAAAGAAATGTATTTGACAGATCAGATATCAAACAGCAGCACAGAGAACAAATACTATATGTGAGAAACAATTAATTTCCACAAAAGCTTAAACAGAACAATTACACTGTTGTTGGGGAAATGATGGTTAAGGTTCAGTATAACTAACATCGATGTAGTTACAGGTATATCATTTTGGTGAAGCAGCACTGAATAACTTCATTTTTAGGCTTAACATAAAATCTACAGATAAATAAATAAATAGATAGATTTTTTTATGTTGTTTGTATGTGACGCAGGCACATTTTTGCATTTTGACAAACTTTTTCAGTGTTGGTTTAGAAAATTAAATGCATTCTGTTTTCACACAATGGATTACAGGAATTGAATCATTGCACCTTATGAAGTTTTCGGATTAACAATAATAAAATCATTTTAAAAATAACATGCATCCTTACTTCCTTTAAAAGACTTCCAATGAAATGTGTCAGCTGGCACAACTGCAATGCTCTATTCTGCATATTCACAATGAAATCTCAGCATATCTGTGTTTACTATTTACTGTTTACTATAACCCCAAACAAAGAGTATAATAATAATAATAATAATAATAATAATAATAATAATAATAATAATAATAATAATAATAATAATAATAATAATGTACTGATGGTACACTTTGTTTTCTACTTGTATTCAGCAGTGCTCCATTTCAAACAACCATATTAATGACAAACTATGAAACACACACTGGGTTCCAGTTGTAATCAATGTTTTCAGCTGTGCAGCGACTGGAGTGCTGATCTCAGTCCCTCCTCACAGAGATAAGTCATGAACATGCAGATGCGCATATTAGCCACTTTGAAGCACACAGCTCACTTTACAGTCTGTGATGCTGCAGGTCGATCTCTTCCTCAGCTCCCTGCCCTCTGTGATTCCCCTGGGGCCAGTGTCCTTGCTCAGGCAGCTGGACATCGTCTGACTCCGGTCTGTTCTCAGGCACCAGCTGGAGGTAGGCCCGGACACGGTGGTGCTGTGCTACAGGGCCGCTGTAGTCGATGACACGACACTCGTATATGCCTTCGTCTGATGGTTTGACGCTGGAGAGACGGAGTTTGTGAGAAATGTTGCTGCCAGCCACTTTTACCACCTAGTGAGATTGACAAAGAGTTCTGAACTCCATGTGACGAGTAGACATGTCATACAATGGTGCATGTGGATTCTCAAAAAGGAAAAGATTAGAAAATTATTCTTTCAAAAAGAAAATAAATAATGCTGTCCCTTTTACATCTATTTCTTTGAACACAATTTGTATGTATGTAAATATATATATATATATATATATATATATATATAAAACACTTGGTTTAAGGTCGGGGTGGCACACAGCCAGTAAAATCACAAGAACAAACTGCTGATTGCTTTAGTAAGCTTGGTAACATGACGATTAGGAATGAGGAAGTGACAGTGGAGAACTACTGGTTAAGTTGACTGTCAATCAGTCATATTAGAAATACATTAATTGCTTTGGGATGTAAATGTTCATTTCTGCAGCACAGTTGGACATCTAAACATGGGAGTTGATGGGGATTGCTTCAGTGTCTGGAAAGACAAC
>JAOWBL010000020.1:15212011-15233983 GCA_028564865.1 Zenarchopterus dispar | reverse complement strand
TATATATATATATACACACACACACATATATATATATATATATATACTTTACAAAGAGTACTTTGATCCATGACCGAGATGGAAGATGAAACAGTTGAGGCGTGACAGGAAGCCTGTGGGTCAATAGAGAGTGGGAGGACTGCTTGGCAGGGGCCAAAAGAGGAAGAAGCTGAGCTTTTTTCTGAGCTGAACCTATTTATGATCACTTTTAATTCATTGGCTCTGTCCAGACTTCCATCTATCTGATCCTCCTCTCGCTTGAAGCTGCTGATCTTTTCCATCCCTGACCACATATCTCAAGGTTGAAAACCTACCATAAAAAGCTCATCCAGGTCCTACAGACAGATACACTGAAATTTTCCATGGAGCTCTCCACTCCTCTGGGGTTATCTGGAATCTCTTTGTTGCTTCTCTGATTAATGCCCTCCATGCCCGGTTTGCGACTTTTGCTGGGCGACTCTCTCTCATTGTTATGGTGTAATTTTCTTTCTGTTTTTGTGATAACAGATTTAAAGGTACTCTTAGTTTGGGATGGTACACTTATGTGATCTTCACAGTCCCATTTGTTTGGTGGTTTTTCTTGCTTAGTAGTCATGCAGACTCCTGGGTGGTGAATACAAACACTTGCACAAATATTCTTTTTTTTTTTCTAACATCTTCCTGTTGTTGCAGTGGTTTTTACTTCACCAACTTGGACTGTTTTGTATAGCTCCATTACACAGAATCCACATTAAAATCTATTGAAATCTCTGGTAGAGTTGCAACAAAATGTAAAAAATGCCATTGGTGGGAAGTCAAGACAATATGCCACTAATATACTTCAAGGATAAAGAGTAATAGTACTCCAATTCTATACCTTCAATATGCAATCAATGTTGCTTTTCCATTCCCAGTTGTACAATTATGTTGAATGCAACACATGCAATTTTACTCATCTTCAGATATATTTAGTATTAACTGTCCATATTGTTGGTAATCACACAGCAGCATAACCAGCAACATTTGCTTCACTGCAGAAAAGGCATTTGAACAAACTAGTACTATACCTGTAAAATTGTCTGCATGATAAGAGGAGGATTTATAAATACAGAAGAGTCAACCCCTGCTGTAGCCTCAGGGAAAGATGCATCAGTCCTAATTACTTTCGTGGTGATGTAACTGCTTTAGTGGAAGTGTGAATGGCTTCATCCTGAGTATTTGACATGTATCTGGCATCGTTGTTATGAGTCAGTCTTACTCTTATTCCTCTGGGTCCAAATTCAACAATTAAATGCATGAACACTGCCAGCGCTCTAAGCCCTTGGTGAAGTTCGACAAAGGAGCTTCCTTCTTAATCTGTCAATGCAGATTTAGAGTGCAGGATGCACATTTAAAAATGCACCACCGGCTGTGCAGGAAAGAGTATTTAATTACAACTGCAAGTATGTTGGTAGGATGTTTAGCTTACATTATGAGTAAGTGGTATAAATAAAAGCTTATGTGTTCAGTATTTTGCTCTGCAGTAATACAGACCAACACTTCACATATCAGTCTAACAACCTGTCATATTTAACCTGTCCAACAGATGTCCTCTTCTGAAGACTTTTTTTTTTTTAAACTTAATTTGAATGCCGGTTTTGTCAGTTGATTCTTGAAAAGCCGCTTTCAGGTTGCAGAAACACCCATCTCTCTGACCTCATGATTATGTTTCTCTAGTGCTCATCTTACATTGCTATTCTCATTTTCTATCATGTAATAGAATAGATTTAAATAGATCAAGCTGTAGTAAAAACATTAAAGCCACTACAGTGTCAAGTGAGAAAGTGATACTATGAAAGCTACCTGTGTTGCTTGTTATTTTAGCAAACAAAACAACAGTTAATGAGAATGATTCATCCTTTTATTCTCCAGTCTCTCCGTGGTCAATGTGAATGGCATCACATAAACCTGTAATGACTTTTGACTAAATTATTAGAGGATTAGTATCGGAGTGAAATCCTCATCCAATAACTGTGTCAGGGTTGCTTTGAAATTAAGGAGTAACTGTTACGGCACGGCACTGCCTCCATGTGGAATCTCAGCAGACAGTTGGCTTCTTGTTTTTTACTGAAAAACAAACTTGATCTTAAAGTAGATGTTCTTTGTTTTCTTTCATTTACCGCAACTATAGTAAAAAACACATGCACGTCACTTTAGTTCCTCAGATTTATTTTGTTCAGCTTTATTTCTAACACTCATCTGCAACATTCATTGTTCATGTTGCTGAGAAGACTTCAATAAAATAAATCTGGTTTCAGCATAGTTTCAGCACGAAGGAAATGGGAGGCAAAACTAAACAGGAAACATTGGACATCATAGTACAAAAGCAAAACAAAACAAAACAAACAAACAAAAAAGACCAAGCCAGTAACCAAATGGCTCAAAGTTTTACTGTAAACAAATATCTCAGTTTTGTATTTGTCCAATGGTTAGATTTGGTCAGCGGCTTGTCCTTCTTGGTTAGTTTTAACACTCCACATAAACCTTTGTTTTTGCTTTTACTTTTTTTTTTTTTTTTTGAATGTCAGTGCACAAAGAAATAAAATGCCATGCTAACTGACCTGAACTTTCAGAAACTGCTGTGTTGGCTAGGACAGGAGATACATTTGCTAGTTTCAGATATCACAGATTTTCAGGATACTCAGCTCTCTCTTTAACATAACTGACTGTGTTGCATAGCACCATAAAAGGGGACAAATTTAGACTAAATTCAAGAGTTTCTGAATGAAAGAGGGGCTTCTCTCCTTTTCTTTTACAACTTTAATAGAATCTGTTGGAGCTGGTTGATGTGACTGTGGACTTGGTGATGGTGCCACCACTCAGACCGCCGTAGCCACCAGACAGGCTGCTTCCGAAGCCGAATCCACCGCTGGAGCTGGACAGGGCTGATACAGAAAACACGTGGGAGGAGTTGTCATTTATTTCACGTCTCACTTGGTTTCCTGATTTGTGTACTATGGATGATGAGAATTTACAAAAGAAGCTTACCACCACCAGCACTGCTCTGCTGCACATGGATGGTGGCACTGGCGCCTCCACTGGCCAGTCTGTGAAATAATAGAGTTAATAGTTCATTTAGAGATAAAACTCATACTGCAGCCATTAACTGCTAAATGTTTAAGTTTATCTCACCTGGATTCCTCTCCCTCCAGCAATTTTCTGTAGGTGGCAATCTCAATGTCCAAGGCAAGCTTGACGTTCATCAGTTCCTGGTATTCGCGGACTTGGCGGGCCATGTCCTGCTTGGCTCTCTGCAGAGCATCCTCCAGGTCCCTGATGCGAAGCTTGGCATCCTTCACTGCCAACTCACCACGCTCCTCAGCCTCTGCGATCTGACCCTCAAGGGTGGATTTCTGTGAAAAATGATGTCACAAATGACATATCAACTGTCTATTTTCTTGAACAATAAGGTCCCACACAGGAGCAAGATTTTTTTTTAACACTTACCTGTCCCTTGACAGCCTCGATTTCGTTCTGAAGACGGGCAATCATACGGTTCAGCTCAGCAATCTCAGCCTTTGTAGTGCGCAGGTCTTCGCCATACTGCCCTGCAGAGTCTGCCATCTCCTGATACTGTTGTAAAAAAAAAAAGACATATATAAAATAGATAAGACATTGGCCGTGGTGTCATTACTCAGTCAAGCACACATTAACATGGGGTAAAAGTGCTGCGTTTAGTTTACCCACCTTCTGTTTGTACCAGGTCTCAGCTTCAGCCTTGCTGCGGTTGGCAATATCCTCATACTGAGCACGCACTTCAGCCACAATAGCATCCATGTCCAGGTTACGGCTGTTGTCCATCTCCACAATGACAGAGGTGTCCTTGATCTGGCTCTGCAGCTCACGAAGCTCCTAGAAAAAACAGAAGTGGATTTCAAAAAGTTACATCTTTTTTGCAAAGCTCATGTTATTGTCTGTGATGTATCTTTTTTTTAAAAAAGTAGATTAAATTAGAATGAAATTGTGCTTACAGCTTCATAGATGGCCCTGAGGAAGTTGATCTCATCCTGAAGTGCATCAACTTTAGCCTCCAGTTCCACCTTGTTCATGTAGGCAGCATCAACATCCTGGAAATGGGAATCAAATAGAAACATGAAGTGTTGTAATTTACAATATTCAGCTCTAGAAATATAAAAATGATAAAGGTAATCTTTTCTCACCTTCTTCAAGAGCACAAACTCATTCTCAGCAGCTGCACGCTTGTTGATTTCATCCTCATACCTGTTGGAACACACAACAACTCATGAGCACAACGCCATGTGGCACATCAGCTCCTAAATAAGGTACATTAACTTGTGTCATAAATATCAATTGTGCTTCACTGACTTCCTCTTGAAGTCCTCAACCAAGCCCTGCATGTTCTTCAGCTCTCCCTCCAGTTTGATCTTCTCGTTGCCAAGCCCATCAAGCTGCCTGCGCAGGTTGGCAATGTAGGCCTCAAACATGCCATCAATGTTGGAGTGGGTGGTGGTCTGTTCCTGCAGGAGACTCCATTTGGTCTCCAGCATCTTGTTCTGCTGCTCCAGGAAACGGACCTGCAGACAGAGAGAAAGGACCATAGTCAAGTCAGGTTTGTACACTTTTCAGTTTGTCTAGTACTACAAGTTTTTAAAGAGTTAAAAAAGAGGGAAAAACAAAGAATTGAAGATATAGTAAAAAGAGAGAAAAAGCATTTGAGGGGTGTGTCATTTCTCGTATCAGGTTTTGAGAAGCCTCACTTTAGTGGCACGGCTGAATGCATGCTTAACTATTGTAGTATGCCACACCCTTGCAATAGCACTTGTAATTCATGGAGGCTTATCATTGAATGCATACTGCTCAAGCAACTGTGAATACAAAAATTTTTGAGTCCATGAAATTTAAATAAATATCTTTATCATTATTTTTTTATTTATTTGGTCAGTGCAAAATACTGGATCCAGACATACACCACTATGTACCAGTGGCTATGAAAGTTTCAGCTATTGTTTCTCATGTTCACCTATGAGTCATTGCCTTTGCTCCGTTGTGCTATGAAAGGACTCACACAATTACTGTAGCCATAAAAAAAAAAAAACCTAGGTGTGGCTTGTAAACCACAAAAGACAAAGCTTTGTAGTTCCATGAAATGAGTACTTTCCCTGGTGTTTATACAATTTAGAGACTTTTGGAGATGTAGGAAATCATTTTTTGAAAAAGTTGCATCTATGCCAACTGTTTTTTTTTCATTAAAAAATAAAAAAGTGAAAGCTAATTTACACCATTGAACTTGACAGTCATGTTGCCCTTAACAACCAGGTGATAGGTGCAATGTGCAGCCTTTGGACTGGGTGTAGTACATATATATTCTTACTCTGCCTGTCTACCAACTGAGAAATTGGCATTTTAGTTAGTGGGCAGAGAGCGCCCCCACAACCTCTCACCCACACAGACACACACACAAGAAGCCAAATATCATTCAAGTGAGATGTTGGATGGAGCAGGCAATACTCTGTCAAATTTGCCTTGGTGAAAGACTTGACTTGGAATTTTAACAAGCTAGTTTGTTTGTGAATGCTCCACAGAGATAAGTGTTACAATACAATGCAATTATCTACATGCTGATTGCCATCACAATGCAAGCCACTGAACTTGCTGCTTACTTTTACTTTCTTATTTTCCTTCACAGTTGCAATTCAAAGATGAAAGTTAAGATAATTCACTATTTGTACAAGAAAAAGCACTTTTAGTCTGATTATATAATGAGATCAATGGTAATTTGACAGGCACCAACCTTGTCGATGAAAGAGGCAAAGCGGTTGTTGAGGGACTTGATCTGCTCCTTCTCCTGAGTGCGGACAGCCTGGATGGTGGGGTCAATCTCCAGGTTCAGAGGGGCCAGCAGGCTCTGGTTGACCTGGACAGCTGTGATCGGTGGTGCGATGAACCCACCCATTCCTTGGCCGCCAGAGCTCGCAGAGCCCACAGAAGCCACACTAAAACCAGCATTTCTATAGTTCTGTGCGCCACCATAAGAATAGCTGGTTCTGCTGACAGAGGTGACCGGTGTAGCGTAGGACCTTCTGACGGTGCTGGAGCTCGTGGTTGACATTGCCCTCCTCATCTTTGCAGTGGTGAAGATCCGGTGGCTGGGTAAAAGAGAGCAGGAGTTGTGCAGACTTAAAAAGGAGAGCCAAGTCCCTCTGAGTGTGTGACTGCTGGCTCTGCCTGCTTTTATTACTGAGCCCAGGGGGAGGACCTTCAGCCACCTCAACCTGTCTTCTCACTTTGACTGTCAGCCTCCCCTCCGCTTTACATCCAAATGACAGGAGTGGCCAGTCCTGTTAAACAGGTAGGGAGGGATTGCCAGGAGATAAGCCATGACACACCCAGCCTCAGGACAGGCTCCAGGGAGAAAGAGAGAGAAATGAGAAAGTACATTTATATATCCACAACAGCCTTTTTAAGTGAGATGAAATTTATTTGTACCAGTTTAACATAATCCCATGCTTTCAGTGGAATGAGAGATACCTTAAGTTAACATTAAAAATAGGAACTCACAATGTACATAAACTAATTCAACGTCAAATAAATAAACACATTTGCGTGATTACATTTTAAGTGTAAGTTTAATAACTAAACTATTAAACCAGAATGAATTTGCACTAATCTCTACATGATTGTTCCACATAAAATAGTGAAAGTTCCTATTGTACTTGTAGTTTAAAAAGTGTTTGCCTTGCCACAGTTTGGCAGTGATGTCTGCACCATCTCTGCCAAAAGTTAAGTGTGGACTAATACAAACACAGACTACACTGCAAGTATCAAGTATTATTAAAGTTTATGGAGCCAAGTGCCTTAGGCACAGTTGTCTCATCCAAAGCTTAATACAACAGTGCTCTTGACAGAAAGCTACTTCACAAAATTCTATGCTTCAGGTGTATTTCTTTTTTTAGCCCACTTTTTAGTCATGTCAATTAAAGATTTTCTGTGTGTGTGTGTTATTTTGTTTTTTGTTTGCTTGTTTTTGTAGTGGATAGAATTTGCTCCAACCACTCCTTCCATCCTCAGACTTGCATGTTTCCTTCTTCTGCACTTTTTTCAGAAGTGAGGCCTGCATTCATTTTCATTCTTCCCCAACCTTTCACATGCACTTGCCTTTAATTGCTACCGAGGTGAGGAACTTTACTCTAAAGCTAAGATTGCTGCTGTCAAACAGCTATTTGGAGATGGTTTATACAGAGTTGTTTCCTGTTAAGTTTAAACCAGCATCTTGTCCAAGTAGCTGCATCAGTGAACAGATTTAGATCAGAAAAGCAGAAAAAAGGAAATTCTTAAATTAATTGTGAGAATTAATTCTCAAATAAAAACTAGACAGACATTGCTTTTTTAGAGCTTTGTTAGAGTTTATTTGAAATATTGCCTGTCAAACTTAATATAATTTAAGAAAGAAAGCATAATATAATCAGAGTAATCTGGGTCAGTTATACGTGCTCAACCTCATCCAGTTCACCAAAGTCTTTGTTACCAGATCCAAATTGAAATCTTCGTGGTTTTTGAAACATTAATGAATCCTAACAAATAATTCAAAATGCACCTAATGTGTTAGTGGATGGAGTGCAGATTAAAACCCCATGCAATGTCTAATAGTACTGCACCCACCTGTTGGTGTTTTAGGATTGTTTCTTACACTGTGGGAACAAAACAAGTCTTCAGCCTTTTTTTATAAGTACTTCAGCACTTTCAAACAAAGCATCTACTCCATCGCACATTTGCTTGCTGGGACGAATGCATGCACCAAAGCATTTGCTTATAATCATATGCAAAAATTCACACATGGAAAGAAAAGGCTTAAGTCATAGAAACCTGGTCAACATCTTTCATTTATGTTGATACAGGCTTAGGAGAGCAACAGTTTCTAACTTACTTATGGTCTAATATCTGAGGATGAAAGCAAGTAGTTTTCTTTATTGTTGTTTATTTGTTGATTTAATGTAAATTCAGTTCATACTTCTGGCTATGCGTGGGAGGTTTTCTAAAGGGGAAGAGTTTTTAAAAGGAAAAAGGCTGTAGTTCTGAGCTTCTCCAGTCTTGGCCCTCATGCTTCTTCTCCACCCAACTCTGATGTGCTTCCTCATACCTGCCTTGCATACTTTTTTGAGTAACAAATCATACTAGAAGATAGCTGGTGTGTGGTGCGTGTGTGCATGTGGCGTGTGCACATTGGGAACATTTGTTTTAGCTTAGAGGGTGCCTGGAGTCTTGGGTTATTCCAAACCCATTTATGTTTTTCAGTTTCAAACTAACAGCTGAAGGAAGTAATATATTACATATTATAGCTTAATATTGTCACCAAAACTTTAATAGGTAATACATATGTTTTAAATGATGTGTTTCTATGTAGGTATTTTTATATCTTCAACTAATCTGAGCCCCATAATGAAACTTGCTTTGTGGACTTTCCTTTTGTACCTGTGCAGTATGTGTAAACTGGGTGTGGACACTTTACAACGTCTAAGGTGTGGTTTGGGTGGCAATCCTTTTCATACTGAACATTTTGAATGAGTAGCTATGCACAAAACTCAAAATGCAGATAAAGACTAATTAATATAGAAATACTACAGTAGTGAAGCAGTCTGTTTGAGAGGAGATGAAAGGCCTCTCATACTTACTCTGTGACTAACACTGTGCAAATGACCTTTCAGGTAATACATAAAAATATCCATTTCTTTCCCTGTGTTTAAGCAGAGAAACAATTGTTTCATTCTGCATTGCAGAATTTACTCTTAAAGTCAGCTAAGATCAAGATATTGATGTGTGACATACTCCAGTTATTATTCATGTGATATAAACCGATCCATATTTAGTTGAATGTTTCTGTAGGTCTGCCTAATGTTTGTGTTGCAGATGAAGTACCTTGGAGTTTTGTAATATCACATTTACTCATATTACGATAAATTGAAGGTTTAACAAACACGCATGTGCATGGAATCCTTTTACTATCTGGGGCTGGGCTGTTGCTCATCCCTGGACATGCTTGCACATCACATAAATTCTAACAAAGTTTATATTTTTTCCATTTGTTATTTTGTCATAGTCGGTAGTCTCTTGTCATCCAACGGCAGCTGAAGAAGATTTCACTTTAAACAATAAATTCCATCTGCAAGTAGTTAATGGGTTCTTGAGTCTGCTTTTCATCACATTTGAGTTCTAAGGGCTGTTTTAAAGTGTTTCTTTTGGTTGTAGAAACCTGTTGAACAGCTTGCACCTCCCATGTCTTAGAGTGATCCACGGTGTTTCTTCTTTTTTATGAATGCAATTATTTACTTAACATACTTAATATCGGATATCCTGTTGAGTTATTAGTGCAAGAGACGAGTTACACTTTGATTTTCTTTTTCAGAAATGATTGCTCAGCTACTTTTATGATTCCGTTCTACAAGACTTAAAAAGTCTGATATGTCATCTGGTCCAGTGGAGGAGAACATATCACTATCACTATATTGTGTCACTGTATTGTGTGTTACCTAGGTGAAATGTACATGCATAAACATAAAACAATATACATTAATGTCCTCTTGAAAAAACACCAGGAAACTGCATTCTCTACAACATTTCGAAGCTGTAGAGGATGGTGATAAAAAGGAAAAAAAACGTTTTGATGATGACTCTCATAGTTGTTTACTGTTCACGTCTCATGTAGGATTTTTAATTTTTGGCTTTTTACTCTGACACGGCAGTTTTATGTTTGCATTGCACTTTTTTTGTTTCACCTTTTAATTAAGCTTGGTTCACAAAACCATATGATTATCTATTCATCCATTATCTGTAACTGCTTATTCCCATTCAGGGTCACGGTGATCTGCTGGAACCTATCCCAACCCTCTTTGGGCTTTAAATGACATGAACTTAACTTCTGGGCATCCTAATTCACTGGAAAACAAGACAGATTCATATCTGTCACTGGGTGAGGCACATTTTTTTTATAAATGAACAGTGGAAATCTGATAGTCATGGACAGACAAACATGTTACGACAGTCACCAGTGTTATAGATAGCTTATTTTCTGAGATTCTCAATCAGTCCTGTTGATAGTACGGCGTCATCACCATTGGCATCATAAAATTCCCCAAGTAAATATAATCAGTCATTTTACCCAGAAATACACAGGAAAATGAATGGTCCAGTGGTCTCTTTGTAAGCAATACGCAAAATGTGATAACAAAAACACACACATTTAAATCTTTACAGGTTAGCGGTGCTTGAAAACCTGGGATGAAGTGTCAGCGGACCAGTTGCAGAAAAAATGGCTCTGTTAAAACTGTTAAACAAAAAAGGGGTATTCTTTTTTCTTTTCCTTTCTTTTTTTGGTCTGTGGAGGAAAACTCAGTAGGTTTGTACTTTTGTTTAAGGGTGCTGCTCTCCATTTCAATAAACAAGCAGTTCCTGATGTGTACAACCAAACTATTCATTTACCACAAGAACAATGATGCACCCAAAGAAAGGAAAAAAAATTAAAAACTTTTCAATTCATGAACACGCCCCTTGATGTTTGCTTTGGCATGCTGTAAGTTGTGGGTGTGCTCATGATGAAGTGATCTCGCATGGGGTTTCAATCTAAGCCTCATAATTTCACCACCTGTAAAAGGTACACGCCCTTAAAACACGGCTGATTCAAGTCGAGCAAGGAAGTATCTGAGGGAGGCCAGCTGAAGGGAATGTGGTTCACTTGCAATGATGAATATGTAAAAGTTAGTTAACACAACAATGAGTATCTGATGAAACTCCACCACAGGTTAACATGCTCACCTGCATTGTAGAGCTGCTACAAACAAGTTTCTCTCAAAGTCATAAACGTGACACTTTGTTGATGTGCTGACATACTAGAAGAAAAGAAAAAAAACTTCATAAAAAGATACTAGTGGACTTTAATATCTCTCTCATAGTCCACACACTCACACATGCACGCAAGCACGCCCAGCCATCCTTATTGGGTCACTGAATTCCATTCAAGCCCAACTTAAGCCATACTTATTTCAAGCCAAGCACTACCCATTAACAACTTTACACTTTTTCCTAATGGGTAGTACTCGGGTCCTAATATAGACTACAGTTTATACTAAACAATTTTCCAAACAAGTAACATCAAAAGTACACCACCCAGATGCGTATACTCTGGTATACTGTACGTTTTGTGAGGCGTGGGAAAGCTGGAACATACTGCAGTCTGATGACTCACTCTTTGTCAGACAGGCAGATCATGAACGTTGTCTAGCCTAATAAAAACCTAGCAACCGATTCGTTTGCTTGTGTGAGGTGAGAGTATTTGAAAACACCTGCTTTAGAATGATGTCTCATACATTGCGTAGTATCATCTCAATTTTGTGTCTGTTTTAACAGTTGTGACACACTGATATCATCCATTTTGTAAGCAATGATGGAGATGAATAAATATGTCTTGGTGTGTGTGTATGTGCTTGTTTTTCTTACCTCATTGCTTTTTTTTTTTTTTATTTCCTCATTTTCTCAGCAGTACCTTTAAAAATGCAACTGTGATTGCAATTGGGGTTCAGGGTTATAGTTTGTCCACAGTAGATGGAAATCAGTACTGTGTCTTTATACATATAGATGAATAAGCTTGTGTTTGTGAAACATATTTGTGCTTAAAAATAGAAATTAAAAAATTCCAATCTTGTGCATTTTTTATACATTACCATGCATCTATCAGGTGAGTGTCAGTTTGTCAAGTAGCCTGCTTTGATATGTGACTTGGTACCAGAAAAACTAACATCATTCCCATCCACCCATTTAATGTTAGTTAGCAAAAGCCAAATATGTTATATGTTAAATGTGTTAATATTGCTACTCACATGGCAATATTGGCATTTAGCTCAGTGCATTGTCATATCGACCAGAGCTGTTAACCTTAAATGTAATGTGTTCCAGGTAGGAGATTTTTATCTATATTCCAGATGTGTAAGTGTGAGCCAGCATCGCAGAACGCACTGCTCTTACCAGTGGCGCACCAGTCTCTCAGAGATGTCCACCATGGTGGCATGTTGTGTGTAACCACATGCTGATGCAGCCTTCTACCACTTCTGTTCATTCTGAGTGAATTTCTCAAGGACAACAGCAAAGGTTTATTAAAGACTTTATTGCACAAACGCGGCAGGACACGTGTGTGAGGAGCTACTGAGAGAACTTTCACACGAGTCGTGTTTCATTATGAAACATCAAACTGTTTTAAGTTTTAAATGCCTGGAAAACACACTATTTAAGCACAGCTGACCCTCAAAAACAGAAAACTGTTGATCTGCTGCAGATCCCAGGTTTTTAGAACTTGAAATTGTGGTCTCCTTTCCACCCCCGTGTTAGAAGTGTCTGTGTTGAGATTTTGTGTTTTGTTTTGGTTAAATGCATTGCTGTTCATAGTTATCCAACATTTCCATATTTGTTCCAAGGCTGTTGTATTTTATTCAAAAGCAAACATAATCTTCTTTTTACATCTGCTGTCTCTCTTCTTTATAATTGATGCTCCCAAATATCTGTTGCTTTTCAGTCATTCTTAGCTTTTTTTTTTTTCTAGATGATCTGGATCTAGATGAGTACTTGAGCGTTAATCCGAGAAGTTAGACTGGATTTGCCCAGGCCATACATGATTGTGTCATCCATTATCGTCAAAACCTTTTTTTTTTCTATCTTTAAAACATCAATTAATATTCCTTTGTATGCATATTCAGAGTCTCACTCTGGACATTGGTGTGCAGTCCCCCTCATAACTTGTCTAAACAGGTCTGTCTTCACACTTCCATAGGACATGTCCACCCAGAGGTGCAACGCCTCCACTGCCATCATTGACTCAGTACAAGTCATGACCTTATCTCGGCCTACTACTCTCATACTGCTGTGAAGCTATATCAGTAAATTTTACTGCTATGTCTATTTTCTCTAAAACAAACATCTTTCACAGTTCTACAATGCTACTTTAAAAAAGCATGTTGCTTTTTCTCATAATTCCTGATGTTAGAAGAACTGTATAAGTGTCACCACTGGTGTGGCCTCGAACCACATGTCCTTTATTACTTCTCTTGTTTTCCTTGTATATATTTTAAGTGATTTAAAGTTGCTTAAGCAAATGGATAAATTAAGTTCAGTTAAAAAAATGTTGTCATCACAGGCGTGGCTTCGCTCTACCTGGTCAGTCAACTCAGCTACCAGTTAAAGACTCCAGCAGGGAGGGAAACCTTGTTGCAACATCTCGGAGACAAGATTTATTCATAGGGTGTTATTTTGGAGTCTGAGTGACACTTTCCTATAAGCATGAGCAATTTTGTGTGTCGTAGTGTGTGTTGAATGCACAGCAGTGATTCCTTTTTATTTAAGAAATAAAAAGGAAAGAAATCTCTGAATATGTTAAAACATGGATATACAGAGAGGAAAATAACTCCTTCAAACAATTCATATGAGCATCTTATGTTGTTGTAGGTGTGCTGCCTAGCAACCACCATCTTGTCTACACACTCATAATCTCCATTTGATGTCATGAATGCAGTGATGGGGAGGCACAATCTGTTTAAAATCCTGATGTAAAAAGGGAGCATTAAATGTAAAATGTATCTGAGGCATACCACTTGGCATATACCTGCATAAAATGTTTTATGTTTGAACAAGCAAAGGGAAAGTGAAATTGTGCAACTAAACCTTACAGTTCCTGGACTCCAGTTTTAGTAGTAGGCAATCATTAACTTATGCTCCTGAACCTCACTCTGCCAACAGGATGCCAGAGGTTTGTTGCTTATCAGCACTCAGTCACTATATCATTCTCAAGCCCTTAATTCAGATAATGTCAAAGAAAGTCAAACAAGTTATGTTTGAATATCCCGCAGTCAGCAGAAGTGAGTGCACCACTTTGTAATAATACTTAGAAGTCAAACCAGGTAAAAACTGTATCACCTTCAAATAAGCACATTGTTTCTACTGTAAGTACTAAGCTATGCGAGAGTCAAGATCACAGAAACACATCACCATGCGACTGAAGCTCAGGGATTAGAGTGTGATGATTTGTGGAATTAAAAGTTTAAAAGAAACAATGCACTTGTAATGCCTCTGGATATGCAAAAATACTGGCTGAGTCTGCAGTATCCTGGCTGAAAGGGAATAGCATGTTACCAATACAAAGCACACTACCAAGGCACTGCAAGAGTTTCTACAGAGGAAAAAAAGGAAGTGAGACCAGGCCCACACAGTGACAGAGTCAAAGTGGTTGGGGCCTTTGTCTTTGGTGTTTGCATGCTCTAAGTTGTCCATAGCAGTCAGTGAGTGTGAACATAGGATGATTGTTTCAGTTTGATCCTATGGAGGACTTATGTACTCAGCCTATTACGTGATGAGCTCTCATATAGGCTGCAACCCCCCAGCCTTCATAAACTGGAGTAGAATGAAGTGGAGATAGAAAATGGATGGATGACCACATTAAGTGTGTTGCCGTACTTAAAACCAGTAGTTAATTTAATAAGTGAAAAAAATCATATGTAAGTAACACATAAAAACACATAAAAGAAACAATCTTCCTACAAAATTGTATAATTGGTTTGGCTCCATCAGACCACTGTATGGATTATCCACATTGCTAGAACCAGAATGATACAGCTGACTGGTTTATCCAGCTTTGTAAGCCCTTTAGCAGTGCAATATTTTGACCAAAGTGGCCCTCCTCTTTTGTCTTCAACAGATACCCTTCGGGGATTGAACTGTCAGTCACTGGAAAATACAGATGACAGCACTGGTGAAGCTGCGTGTCACTGCCATCTTTCAGCATCGTTAGGTAACCATCGTTAGGTGAGCATTTCTTCCTGGCCTGAAACCAAACATGAAATACTTAGAATGACTGAGATGGGTGCAACACCCAGGGTGTGAGTAACATACCTTCTCATTCCGACCTTTGCACCTTTATTTGGTCAAACCCCTTTCACAAACCATTGTGTTCCTGTCATGCATCCATTTGTTAGGGACCAAATTTTTTTTTCTGCTTGGTTGGTTGTTTTTTTTTTGTTTGTTTGGTTTTTTTTTCTAGTTTATAATCCCATGCAGCCTGTCGAATTTGGGAAAAGTACCCTGTGTGCCATCAGCTGTACTCTTATAATTAATGTAATTAAATATGTCATGTGTCATGATATTTTTGCTTGTTTTTTGTTTTGTTTTGCAAGGATTTAAAAACATTACTTTACTTAGCACCTAGATTCTGATCTAATCAATCCCCACTTATTAGGCATACCAAGGCATGTTGCTTCATATTTTTGCCTTGATATCGTAGGGATATCAGGGTAATGAACATAAATCAACCCCCTCCTTAGAATCAAAGTTGAGTGGAAGCTGGAGAGGAGGTGGGATTTTAAGAGCAGCAGCAAGCTTGGTGAGTGAAAGACATCAGAAAGCACATGAGAAATGAACACCTTCTGCTCCTTAAGTAGACCGATGAGCGAGATGGAATAAACCATGCAGAGGGGTGCAAGCAAACACAAAATGCATCTCAAGATGCCTGTCCAAACTAGTGCCAAAGGAGTCTTGCTCATACTGATATTTATTGCTTGCATCATCATTGATGAAATTGTGTTTTACTAGTGCGTTATACCTGCCAGGTCGCATGAAATCCTAAGATTTTAACATGCCAGGTCATATTGTGCATTATTACCACACACTCTTTCTTGATTGTGCTGATACTGGATGAGACCCGGGACTTTTACTCTTGTTTTACCACAGCAAAAACCATTTGGCTATTTTTTTTTAAATATAGAAAAATTTATCAATTTATTTATTTATAAATTTATAGATTTAAATGGATGAGCCACAGTGGAGTCTTCCACTATAACCTGATAACAAAATACTGTAGATTCTTGCATGTGTTCAAGTTAAAGGAAAGGAGGCACACCTCTATGAGGCATCTAGAGTAGGTTAAACACCACATTCTCACACAGATTTTGATCTTCCTTCTGTCTGTTGCCTCCACCCCAAACTTACATAGGAATTCAGACCTGCAACTCAAGTGAGTGCCCCCCCCAACCCTACACACACACACACACACACACACACACACACACACACACACACACACACACACACACACACACACAGCATAAAGGCACTTGTCAATCTTGCATATATTACACCAAGTCCTGTACAGACAGATTCTGAATGACAGATGAATATACTGATTTATTACATTGCTCCTGGTGTAATTTTAATGCTCTGAGACTATTAAATCTGACAGTTTACAAGACTAAATTATAAAACCCTGAAGAGTGATCATAAGTCATCAAGTTCCTCTTCTGGCATTTATTTTACACCACTCAATTACCCCTTTTAGTCTGTTCAAGTCACTTAAATAATACTTTATTATTTCCCAAAGGCAGCTATGTTTGGATATATGAGGATATATTGCAAGTTTATGTTGTAGTTGTGCAAAAAGGTCCATAGTAGTGCCAAGTTTACTCTGTAGAAGAAAAGCTTCTGTTTTATGTGCTGATTACTTTTTTGTGCTCACTTGTGTAGTCTGCAGTGCCTGACTGTAATAATCAGGATGGAAACACAAATGCTGAAATCAATGCCAGTAATATTCTCAAAGACCTTAATTCATGTAAAGATACAGTTTGGATGCAATTCATTAGACTTTTGTGTCACATTTCATGGAAATGTGGTTAGAGGCTGAGTATATGTTAGCTTTTGTAAATAGTAATAAATTCAGCAGATCTCAGATTAATCAAACCTTGAAATATTTTGTAAATGAAAAAAGAGATATTCAAAATTATATTCAACTTTTGATATATTTGATCAAAATAGAATACCTTGTGCATATGTTGTAAATTTAAGTCAGTTAAATCAAGTTATCATGACATAAAATGTAGTTTCAGTAACTGACTCAGAGTGTGTGTAGGTGTGGATTCTATTGAGATTGTTTTTCAACGTGAGGGTAGCTGTTACTTTTGCATTCAGTTTTTGTTCTTTTTGTATATTTAATATTTTCCAGATGGATGCATCCAGATGATACTCAACAACAGCCATTTAAAACAGAGAGAAAAATGTTCACCTTTCTCTCTCTTTTAGGTGTGAACGTATTTACTCTGCTTTGAAATCCTCCATGCATTGGTAGACAGAGGCACATTATGTAGAAGGGTAAAACTGGTTCCTCTTAAGTGCACTACGTGCTGCTATCCTCAAACCAAGTTTCATTCATCTTTCTCTTTGGCTCTGGCCACTCTGCCCATCCCATACCATGACCTCGCTGCACATCTGTGGTATTCCCTTACAATTCTGTACTTTCTCATCTGAAAAAAAAAAAAAACTATTTTCAGGTACACTGAGAATATAAAGAAAGTTTACACACCCCTGTGAAATGCAGGTTTCATAAAGGTGATGATAGCAATATAAATGTCAGCTTTGTTAAATCTTTATTGCAATATTCCAACTAAGAGAAATCCTGGGAATAAAGAAGTAGGAATATTCATTCAGTGTTATTTTTTCAAATTAAAAGCAAATAACTGCAAGAATCAGACTCTGAACATCCCCTCCCACTTACAAGTGTGGAAGCACCTTTTTGTCTTCACCACATTATCAAGTCTTTGTGGGAAAAGTATCCAGTAACTTCATTCATCGAGACTTTGGACTTTTATGAAATGTAATCCCACTCGTCCTAACAAAACAGCTGTAGTTCCTTCAGGATCTCCTGTGTACGATTCTATGTAGATCTGAAATGACCTAGGGGACAAGGATACTAATTGGACTGAGGTCTGAGCTTTGACTGGACCACTCCAGGACTTTGATTTTCCTTTTCTGAAGTCATGTCCTGGTTGATTTTGATGAGTGCTTTGGGTCATTTCCACGGTGGAATGTAAATTTGCTCTTCATTTTTCAGTTTTAAGACAGAAGATGGTTTTGCGCAAAAATGTCTTGATATTTGGAGCCATTCATTTTCCCATTGGTCTTGGCAAGTGTTCTTGGCCCAGCTAAATAAAAGCAGGTCCAAAACATAATGCTACCCCCACCATGGCTCACAGTTCTCCTTGGACTTTTGCTCTGTTTTGCTTTTGCATACACACATTTTGTGCTTTAGCAGAAATGAAACAGCTGCTTGTAAAAAAAAATAAATTAAAAAAAAAATCTATATTGCAATGCAATTAAAATCATTTTTAGTTGAAGAGAAAGATTCTGAACCCAGAAGCTGGTTTACAGTAATGAGTGAATGTACCAGAAATCTTATAGTAAAGCTGCATTAACCTTCAAAAGGTTCAAGGCCACAATCCCTAAAATAGTTTTAAGTTAAGAAAAAATGCTTTTTTCCAATGACTGACACTTAAACATTAATGGAAGATTTTCCCTCAAAGTAATCACTCTAAACAATGCACTTAGAGTTAAAGTATGAATCTGCATGTTTATATTTTTCTGGACTATGCGATACTTTTTAAAAAAAAATTCAACTGAAATACCTGTAACCTACTTTAGATTTATCTGCACGATTCATCAGCTGACAGGGTGGAGGGAATCACAAGGTAGGTAGGATTGTGCAATCAAAGACAGTTGCATGGTTACCATGTTCAGCTTCTGTTTAGTTACTGTGCTTTTGCCCAGGCTTTCGGTTTTTGTGCTGCAACGGTTCACACAGTTATGTCATTGGAAAAAGATTCTGTTTTTGTGCCAGCATGTTGTCATAAGGGCTTTCTTTGAGGTAGTTGTATGTTCTCCCAGTTTCTGGCGCATTATCTGTTGCTTCCCACAGTCCAAAGACACACATCCTTGGTTAATTATTGATTTTGAATTGCCTGTGTGTGCACGTGGCTGTCTGTATCTTTATATTATCCCAATGACTGACTAATGAACAATTAGATATACCCTATCATCCCAAACTGGGATGAGCTCCAGTCCAATTCAACCATCCAAAAGATAAAGATTTATAGCAAATGGCCTGATGGACTGAAAGTACCCTTTCACTTTTTTGTCTTTGCTATGCAAGTTCTTCTTATCTGAGAAATAAAAGTTAAAGACCGTACACTGACATCTGCCCCATTCATAACCCACACAAAACAGCAAACCATGACTGTTATGCTTGAGTTGAATCAAAATAAAGCTAACATTATGTTGATTTCTGAGATTTGGTTGACTGTTTTGGATTCCTGTTAGTTCCCCTGCCTTTACTTCACTGTCAAGCTAGCTGGCTGATGACTGAAGTCATAAACTGTGTGTTACTTGAGGTGTAGTCTTTTTACAGCAAAATAATGCTTTTAGAGTATCTGACGCAAACTTTCACTAGTTTCTCAGCCAAGTTTCTCTTCAGAGTGGACGTGTTACCTCCGTTTTCGGCTGTTACTGGGATTTCAGTTCAACTGTTCCTGTTGTTCTGCAGATATTTTGTGTACACACTGTGTGTCTCTTCTGAGCTTATCATTTTTGTGCAGTTACCTCATCCAATTTTTAAACCTGAACATGCTCAGGTCTGTCCCAGTGTGTGTCAGTGGCACATTAAGAATGTGGGTGGGATTGTGGGACTTCTGAAGTATTCTCTTTAAACTCATGACAGGATGTGTGGTCATGGGTGGGGCATCACCACCCATTATTCGTGTTCAAACCTGTCCCTCAGTGGACTTGGAAGACATCTAGCCATTTATTGAAAGTGAGAAAGACTTTGTTCCTGAATCATGGATCACACACTGATTACTTAAGTAGTCACTGATTTCCAGGTTAGGGTTAGGGTTAAACTTTTGGATGAGGTGTGTTTTATCCTTTGACACAACTTTATTCGAATCCGGCTTTGTATGCTTCTTTTACATGCATGCTTTGTGAGTTTTAAATGCATGCTTTGCAATAAAAACACACACTTCATCAGTCTAAGTGATCAAAGGTATAAAACTTGACAATTACATTTGCTAACATCTTGTGCAAATGCATGCCTGTAAGGTTCTGCTGTCAAAAAGAAACTCCTGAAGCTAATGTGTACCAGGAGCAAGGCAGGCAGGGACTTGTCCAGTTTTCCAGAGAAGTGGGAGACTGCGCAGACTGTCAACCCCTGTGATATGCTTTCTTTGTCAAAACACTGTTAAAAGTATACACATTGTTATTGATATGACTGTATTGAGAAACCCTAGTAACTAGGAAGTTCCTTTAAGCTATTCGCAAGTCTTTTCCCTTCGTTGTTGACTGTACATTACTGTATATTTAAAAGTCATAGTTTTTAGTGAAATATAACTAAATAAGACAATTTCAAAGTTTTGTGATGTAGGTACTCCTAACAAAATCCATGAAACTCTACATTTCATGATTTGTTGTTGTGCAAAAGGATTCCAAGTGTTTCCAATGGTGCTAAGTAGAAGTCACGAGGAGGCTTGTGATCGTTTTTCATTTTACAGTGTTGCAAAATGTTTTTCTTCCCCAAATTACTCCTTTAAAAGGTGCTGCATTGTGAATAACACTCTCACCTCTCAGCTGTGCTTTGCAACAGTGTCATCTGCTGGTTAAATGAGTTTGATGCAGCAGGTACTGGACAACTGGAATTTACTGTTGTTGACAGTTATGAATTTATTTAACCAGAAGATTTTAAACAAAAACCCTATCATAGCACAACTCCAGAGATGCCAGGAAAGAAGGTGTGTTTACACCAGTTACAGTTGAAATATGAAATTTAATTTGGGGGACATTCATGAAGTGAAACTAAAACGCTTTATGACAATATCACTCTTCAGCCATGGCTTCGGCCTCCACTTGCTCCTTCTTCTCCTCAGGAGCTGACTGCTGTTCCTCCTTCTCTTCCTTGTCCTCCTCCTTCTCTTCAGCCTTGATTGTCACCGTCTCAGTCTTTGTTACTGTTGTGCTTTTGACCACCCCTCCTTCAAGAGCAGAGACTGAACCCCCACCAGACTTGATTCCATCATAGGATGAGCTGACATAGGATGGGATGCGAGAACTCTCCAGACTGTAAGCATTGTAGTTCAAGGCTGCATAAAAAGAAGATAAGTTTCATGTTTTAAAAAAAGCAAGGTTTTGTGTCTAATACATCAAAACAATGAAGAAAAGATGCAGCTCTTCTAAACTGTGTGCATCTGATGAAGTCTGTTATTTTTTTTACCCTGAGACTCAGTTCAGGAATCATACTGTTACAGATCATTTTCATGCAGATATGACATGGACTTACAGGTCTGCTTAGTCACATTGGTCTTGATTCCTGTTGCCAACCTACAAAAGAAATAGAAAATATTGAAGAACAAACATGACATAGTGAGTCAAAACTGTAATGCTGCTTCAGATGCAGCCACCATGACAGTCACAGGTGAGTACACAAATGTTCAAACAGCAAGAGCTTACCTGATCTCCTCTCCTTCAAGCAGTTTCTTATAAGTGGCAATTTCGATGTCCAGAGCCAACTTGACATTCATCAGTTCCTGGTACTGGCGGACTTGCAGGGCCATATCCTGTTTGGCTCTCTGGAGAGCCTCCTCCAGGTCTCTGATGCGGAGCTTAGCGTCCTTGACTGCCAGTTCGCCTCTCTCCTCGGCCTCTGTAATCTGACCTTCCAAACTATTACGCTGAGAGCAAAGGAGCATAAGCAGAGGTGGAGTAGAAAGGTTTTAATCGTCTTGATAAGGTAATATACCCACTTTTCACAATTACGACATAAACTTTTGAGGACTATAGGGGGAGGATTATCAAAGGGAAAAAAACTGAATTTTATTGAAGTAAGATATTTAAGCATGTATAAAACTTCAGATTTCAATCCCTACCTGTGCTTTAACCATGTCAATTTCAGACTGAAGTCTCATGATCCTACGGTTCATGTCAGCAATCTCAGCCTTGGTTGACTTCAGGTCATCACCGTATCTTCCTGCAGACTGCTGCATTTCTGCATACTGGGACAACCATATATGAGCAAAGATATGAAGGAGCAGAACAGATAGATCCATGTCTTATTCGTTGTTATTAGTTATTAGTTGTCACCAGTGTTTGCATATATATATA
>JAOWBL010000020.1:15157166-15211911 GCA_028564865.1 Zenarchopterus dispar | reverse complement strand
TTTGTCTTAGTGGAAATCCTAGTGGCATAGAGGTCTGATGTTGGTCAGTTTGTGTGAGCTATTTTGGATGAGAGGTGAAAAGTCCTGAAGAAACAAAAAAAGATGGTCAGTTGCCTTCTTTTGGAGATTTTGTGGCACTAGTGACCTTCACTGAAAGTTGCATGACACGAAATTTGAGGCAGGGAGTGGAGGAAGATATGCAGCTAAGGGACTCACATGCGGGGGATTCGAGCCTGGAAAGCCTGAATGAGGACAATCACCGATGAGTATGATAGGCCTGCTCTACCAAGTGAGCTTTATGGCGCCCCCTGTTCGAGCTTTTTAAGATTATCATGACCTGCGAGATAAAGAATCTACACCAGCATACCTTAGCAATCATATATTTACTGTAAATCACATGCTGTTTCCTGTTTAAAACAAAAACTAGGGAAGCCACTCACCTCCCTGCAAACCAAGTTTATTCTTATTGGTCATCTCCAATTATCTGAGATGTCACAGCCTATCTCTTTGCATTAGTATGGGTAAAATTCAGAATTAGAAGAAGTGCTCTTTTGAAACAAATATAGTGCACCCACTGTCCATGAAAATCAGTTTTTTAAACTCAAAATGATTTGATTCCATACAAAAAGCCCTAATTTTGCAATCATCCATTGCAGCATGGTGGATTGGTGATTGACACTGTTGCCTCACAGAAAAATGGTTCCTGGTTTGAATCCCAACAGGGATCTTTGCGAGTGGACTTTGTATGTTCTCCCTGAGATTGTATGAGTTTTCTCTGGGTACTCTGAGTTCCTCCCACAGTCCAAAAACCTTTAGGTCAGGTTCATTTGTGGTTCTACTTTGTCCAGAGGCATTAATGACAGTGCATTGTTGTTATGATGGATGGACGTATAGAAAAAGGAAAAAAGGAAAAAAGAAACCAGAGTAGAGCGGTAGAAGAACACCTAAGTTTCTAAAGATTTAAAATATAAAATGTTTACACAGAGCAATTCAAGTAATTTTAGCATAGGTATAACTCTGTTTTATATCTCAAAATATTTCCTGTGGGTCCCTATCAATCACAATCAATAAGATTCTTGAATTTAAAAAATGCATGTGAAATCAAAGTGGATATAAAAAATCTAAAAATCCTTATGACGCTGCAGGTTTTTAAAAATATAAAGATAGAAATAACAACATAAAATGCCAAGCTTTTTTCATCCTTAATGTAATATCCAAACAAACGAAAATACAGAGCAAAAAAAAAAAAAAAATTACACACACACATATAGATAAAATAATAAGGGCTGTGTTGAATTAACCCATAAGAACACAGATCCATTTCTACTTGAAGAAAAAATATGGGGTGTAAAACACAAATGAAGTAGACTATATAGCCCCGTTTCCACTGAGTAGTTGGCATGCCCAGTGCCTAGAGTGGCTCATACTAGTGCGACAACAACAAACGTGACACTACAAACAACAACAATGGGGGTCATCCAGCAGGTTGTTTTTGTTTTGCTTGGCTTTTGGGTCTTTGTATATACAATACATACCACATTGTATGAGAGAATCTTGCAGACAGGAAAGAGACATAGAATCAAAAAGAAAACCCAAACCAAAACTTCTGTGTCAACTGAATGGCAACTTGGTGTTTGTTTTGTGCTTGCTTTAGTCGTGGGTAGTGACATTTTTCTGTCTGCCAATCAGTGGATCGTATCATGTGACACCAGTATCTCTGCCCTAACTGCACCATTTTCCTTTGAACCTACAACTGAGGGGGGCCCAGAAATGGTCCAGTTTGGTTCGGTTGTATGGGAACCTTTCATAATGGAAACACATAAAATAGTGTATCCGACTGTAAGAGCCCAGACCAAACCACTCAGTGGGGATACTTAAATGTTTTGGGTTCTATTCTGGTAAAAGTCATAGGCTACAAAGACTTCCTAAAGAAACTGTGAGACTTAATTGTTGAAATCAGGAGTGCGATAACACTATATTGGAGGCACAGAACACTGTCAAAACTATCATCAATAACTGGAGAAAATCCGGTACCACACTACAAAGATCAGGACGACCCTCCAAAGATGATGAGATGATGACCAGAAAGCTTATCAGGGACTTTACCAAGAAGCCAACAGCAAGGCTGAGGGAACTACAACAGTTTCTGACAGATACTGGCAATACTTGTGTATAACTACCAGACTACTGTCTAGTAGGGTGGAAAGGTGGAAACTGTGTTATACAAAAAAGAATATGCAAGCCCGTTTATATGCAAAAATATGCAAACCCTAAACCATGATTCTGAAAGGTAGATTTGGCACAAAGTCAATACCAACCATCACCAAACATACCAACAGTGAAGTATGTCGGGGGTAGAATTATATGTTGGGCCTGCTCTCTTCACCTGAGCCAGGGGTGCTTGACAAGATAGATGAGAATATTAATAGCTTCATTTTGGTGCTAAACCTTCTGTCCTCTGTCAAAAAGCTGAAAATTAAAGAAAAGTTTAATATTCCAACATGGGAATGACCCAAACCACACAGGATATGACTTAAGAACAGAAAAATCTAAATCCCAGACCTCATTCCCATTGAAAATATCAGGAATGATCTAAAAAAAAGAGACACACACAAGAGATCCTTCTGGAGTTTGAAGGAGATAAAAATCTAAAGGAATAAAATCAATAAATTCGCAAAAGTCAAAAGTTTAGATGTGTGAAGCTAAAAGAGTCTTATTCACAAATAATTGATGCTGTAATGAAGGCAAAGGGTGCTTTCACAAAGCATTGTGTTGCTGGTAGGTGTGTTTAGACTTATGCAATTAGGCTGTGCTTGGTTTTATTTTACTTATAATATCCAAATAAATAAATATTCCTTTTTTTGTTAGAATCTAGCTGGATGTAACGAGGTCAACCTTTGTGTTGTTGTTAAGTATATCTTTTTATTAACACAAAAACAAAATGAATCTAAATTCACAAGAGTGTTTAAATGTTTTACATCAACTGTATATTAATGGATATCTATTTATTGCTAATATATGCATCTTTTTGCTGAAAAAAATGTTACTGCTCATTTACAAACTCCCTCCCTTGTCATCTGATAAATATATAAAGTGTTACATTGAAATAAGATTTTGTGAAAGTATGGCCATATTTTATAGGTTATATTGAGCTTTTAACAGAAATATAATATATGAAATACATAGACTATAAAAAAGATGAAACATTGTGTCTGAGCGGATGTAGGTCAGTAAGTAAACAAGGGAGGAGGCAGAGGCTCGTGAACGGCGATGCGCGCTCCCGATAATAAACATCTGACGCCTTCATCCGGGAACTACAACGAACTCGCTCTCCAACATGGCGGCGTCAGGTGAGGTTTATGTGGGTGATCGATCTGGGTCGGTTAGTGGGACTTTCAGGGGGTAAAATCATCGGACAATTTTACCCAGGAAGTATGAGGATTTATTTTTTATCGGTTAATCGAATCACGACACTGTTTGGAGTCTATAAAAACGTGCAGTAATTGTTTTAGCCCGCTAAAGACAGTCATAGCTGGTAGTGGTAGGCAAATGAACGGAGCAACGACTTTTTCGTATCGGAAGATTTAAGACTCCAGTTTCACACTAGCTTTCTCCGTGAACGCTGCCGTGTAGTTGCGCGGTGTGTTCGCTGAGTTTACTGGTTATTACATGTACGACTCGGTGGCTGACATGCGAGGAAACAATCCTAACTGCGTGTGGTGCTGGCACATTTGTACGTCAGTGGCGGAGCTCGCCGTGGCGCTCAGAGGCACCGCGGCGCCGGGCGCAAGCGCGATTTATAGAGGAGGGGTTGGGCCGGGGAGTCCGGGCCGTCTAGAGAGGCTCCCCACGTGTGTGTGCCGTTGCTCCCTGGTATCAGGGTTTGATGAAGCGCGGCAGCTGGGCCCTTTTGGGTCGCATCCTCGGCCTCTTGACTCTCAACGTCAAAACTTTGAGCTTCCTTTTTCATCAAAATCTTTCTAGTCTGTTGATGGCGCACTTGAATCCTGGCGTTGCGACGTGCACTAGGCCCTAAAACCTAGCCAGCTAAGCAGGGATACGTCCCCCGTCAGCAGTCCTCTGCTGACTAAGCCCGCATAGACACGAAGACAAAAGCGATCAGCGTAAATGGCAAACCAGCAACCCGCGTGCTTACAGTTAACTGCAAACACGCAGAGTAGTTGTGTATTTTTAGCTTTAGCAACAACAGAAAACTGAACGCAGTGCAGCCAGCAAATCTGACATTAGTGCGAAACACAGAGGGCTGCAGTTCATGTTATATTACTCATGTACAATCACTTTAAGCCAGTTTGTTTGGTATTTTAAATTTATACAGCTACTTAGCATTGTTTACTACTTAAGGGTAGTGATGAGACTCTGTTGTCTTATTGTAATTGTCCATATTTTTGCATGTACTCGTCTTTTCCAGAGAATGTCCTGACATTTTAAAAATTTTCACTAAAAATCTCCCGGTCAGCTTGATCTTGCCCCTTTTTTTCCTGCCTCAGACCAAAACAAATCAGAGCTGCTCTGTGAACTGTGTGAATCCCCTTATGCAGCCGGTTGTGACTGTTGGCAGATGGACACTATGAGGAATCCTTTGCAATGGACCTGGCCTCTGACAGTACTGAGAATTAAGGGACAAATAAATGTAATACAGATAATTGCAGTCAGCTGTCTTGTATGTTCAGTAATGCCATCGTTACTATAGCACAAGCTCTGTAATAGCCTGACAATATGCTTTCACCCTATGAAGAAGTTGTTATCTGGCTTCTGGATCCTCACTTACTCACACAATAGTGGCATTGGCTGCTTTCTTCTTGCAGATTCAACAATTTGCTTTTTCCAAAAGCTGTTTACAGTGGCACTGTGCTATTTGGCAAAATCAGTAGCACACAAGCCAATGGAAATGACAAGTAGTAGCCAAATCCCTCTAGATGAGTGCTTGGCTGCACTGTTTGCCTCAGCAGCCAATTAACCGTAGCAGGAAGAAAGGGCACGATAAGATGAAATTAAGTGTGCCGGTGAAACCTTAAATTTTCAGAAATGGTTATGGACATTTCTGTCAGCTTGATCCAGCAGTTTACACAAGTAAATGCAAGTTAGTCCAACAATATGTGAAATTATTACTTTTAGCTGGGATCAGGCAGAATCTAATAATTGTGATGGACCTAATGGGCACACAGCTTTAAGTTCAGACTTGAATGGTTTTTCAAAATATTAAGAAAATGTGAAGTTTAATCATTTGAATGTGCAACTAGTCTAACATGATTTGGCAGCAATTTTCTGTCCTGCTGCACAGTGACAGTTGCACAGTCAGACCACTCCCTATGTGAACTGCTCCCAGTAGAAAAATAAGTGTGTTTTTATCACGTACACATTGTGACCCCCTTATCTGTCCAAGCTGGACAGCTTTTCACTACAAAGCCCTAATAGTTTTATGCCTGTGCAGAGCAACAACTATTTGTGAGTAAAGACAAAAATCTTATTGAAGGTTAAAGGATGCATCGTACAGAAGTGTAGTTTTGTTACTTTTTTAAAAAAGTTTTCTAATATTTTTTTATTGTTTTAATATCTACAGCTATTCCTATGCTCACCTTGTGCAGACACACAAGATGTTTATATTTTCATACATTGACATTTACATTTGGCTTGGTAAGGTCCTCCCATGATTGATTCTGTTAATCTTCCCTGTAGCTAAGAAGAAGAATAAGAAGGGGAAGACCCTCACTCTGACTGACTTCCTGGCAGAGGACAGCGGAGGCAGCAGTGCTCCCCCCAGCTACCCGACCAAGTCCACAAGCTGGGCCGATGAGACTGATGATCTGGACGGTGATGGTGAGGGCACAGAAATTCACACGCCTTTCTGATGGTTAAAAAATTTCTGGTATTCTACTGTAAATCCCCCCCCCCCTTTTTTTTTTTTAAAGAAAGTAAGGGTTTCATTAATTTTAAAGTAAATTTAAACAATAGTTAGTCTTCAGTTAACATGTTTTGACCTCTTTTGTAAAACAAAAAACGGGTACCACCAGAGATGATACCACTACGTTTTTAATAAATGCACTGAAAGCACTGATATTTCTCTTTCAATACTCAGTTCTAAGTAAGATATTGAATTCCAATTTTTTTTCTCTCTTGACAGTATTTTAACTGTGCAGGTGGTCTCCGTGATGTAGTATATGAGCACTGTTTCGCACGTGCAGTAGTTTTGTCACAGCAAATGTGATGTCAGGTACATCAGATGAGTCACACGTTAATATTTCTCATTTTCTGTGACTTATCTACAAAAGTGCTTTCTGATAAAGCATCACAGACTCAAATGTCAGAGTTATCACAGGGAGACCTCTGTGCAGCCTGAATTCCAAAATACCGTCATAACTTTTAACAAAACTTTTGTTGTGTCCGTGCTGCATGTTGTTGCAGTGCTGACTGAAGACCACAAAATCTAGAGGCACACCTTCAACATACAACTTGGTTCCATGCATTTCTCCCATTTTAACCATAATACCAGCAAATGTTTTGATATTAGACAAAATCATTGAGTTTTATGCCCCCCCTTTTTTTTTTTAAACAGTTCTCTGAGTCCCTTGAACATCTTGAATTCATTGTAAGAAAATATACTTTAATAAATTTTGGTGTCAGTGTGGTCTTTTGTGAAGACTGACTGACTGGTAATTTCCTGCTTAGAAAATGCTCTTGGGAAAAAGTTGCAATTTCATGATTTGTCCGAGCTTATTTTTATTTACGTATGTTTGACCAGGGTATCGTGCTTGAATTATGAGCAACCCGTTTCCTCAGTAGACATTGCTTTTCCTGCATCTTTGGCAACACACCAAAAGTGGAAAATTGAGTCATTATACAGTTTTTTTCTTTTTTCCTTCTTTTTTTTCTTGTTTTGTTTTTTCCAGTTCAATTCCAATCATTTTAATATCTGGATTGCATGTAGTTTCTTAAACAGCTTGTGAGGTAACGGGTCCACAAACTACTATAATGGTGTCCTCCTGGTCATCTCAGAGCAGGACAGTTATTTTTCAGATTTTTGTTTAGATTGAGTGTAACACCAGGTCATGTGTCTTCCTCCTATGGGCCAAATCCTTTTTTCACATGCTCCTAAAGAAGGATTTTGTTTGTTTGTTTGTTTTTACAGGAATTAATGATACTTCTTTAATAATACAAGAAGAACTGATGACATTCAAACTTGGAAATTCTTTGACTTAAAAAATGCAGCCACTTCTTGCTTGTTTTAATTCCAGGGTTTGTTACCTATCTTTAGTTTCTGTGCAGTACCAAGTTAATGTTTAACTCGAGTTTTACTTTGACTTGACTGAAATAAGGTGAACTCCTAATTGAAAGCAAGTTTCATCATAGTTACTGTATCTTTTTTGTTTGTTTTGTTTTTGTTAGCTTGTTATTTGTGCTGATGTTTGGTCAGTGTAATTGCAGAGAAAAGGGATTCAGGTCAATTCTGTATGTTCTCTTTACTGAGGAGAAAATCTTGTTGGTCAGGGGCCCATTTGACTCAGTAATCTTATCTGCAGTAGTCATGGTTTAACATCACTTATTTCAGTTTACATGCATCTGCTCATATGAGAATAATGCTTCTTTTTGTTAATGTTTACAGCTCAGCTTAAATGCTCATGATTTACATTATATGTATACGATTCATTCATTGAGTGATGTGAAAGTGTTTTGAGTCCTGCAAGGCTCAGCGAGTGCTGACATTTACACTGTTATTCCTCTGTTTGAACTGCAGAATCAGTCCCAAGTAAAAAAGCACACGGGTGTTCTGATGAGTGTTCACCTTTTATAGTATTTGTTGTTGCTGCACAGCTACTTCTAGAGTTTTTCTTTGGTTTTACCGTTCCAACATGTCAAAGATCACACAGGTAGCCCTAATTACTTAGGTTTGTTTTTATTAAATACATTTTTAATTTAGTTTTACCCTATGCTTATATAAAGTGGGGATTATGGGGGGAATAACTTTAGATTTATTGATCATTTATGACACTGCTAAAGATTGAAATTTTATAGATTACTAGTGCGTTTATGCAATGTATCTTTTGCATTGAGATACATTGTCATTAACTATTAATAGGACAACAGCAACAGCTGAAGCATTTGTCAAAAGAAAAGAAAAATAGGTGAAAGAAACTTTTCTTTAAATTTTTTGTGTCATTATCCTTTCAGTCTCAACATCGTGGCACACTGAGGAGGATACATACAGGGCACCACCTATCGACCGCTCCATCCTGCCCACTGCCCCTCGCTCGGCCCGCGAGCCTAATATCGACCGGTCCAAACTGCCCCGCAGCCCGCCATACACGGCCTTCCTAGGCAACCTGCCCTATGATGTCACTGAGGAATCGATAAAAGACTTCTTCCGCGGCTTGGCAGTAGGTGTAGCAAATGCACAGCTGGACATGACAGTTTTGCCACAAATTTGTCATGCAAATCAGAACAAACAGTGAAACTCAAGTAAAGGTTTCAGTCGCAGTTCAAGTGTATGTGTAAGACAAATTAAATCATATTTTGTATGGGTTTCAGTGACATGCTTCCACCTGCATTAGAGGAGGGTTTTGTTTGTTTGTTTTGTTTGGTTTGGTTTTTTTTGTTTTTGTTTTCTCAAGTTTCATAAAAATGTCAGGGACCTTCTAAGACAGTCCTCCTAAAAGAGTTTGAGCTTCACAAAACTCCTTGATATAAGTAGGGAGTAATTTGAGACATTTGTAAAAGCTTCTCATGTGTCCCTGTTTCGTCTTCAAAGTTTTGTGGCAACCATTGATTTTTATGTGTACGGTTGTAAAAGGCAGCTAAAGGTGATAAGTTATTTGGTTTCTTTTTTAGACTAAACTTAATTATAGTAGTGCTTTTAATGATCCCTACTCTGGGAAAATGCTGTTAAGACTCCTAAATTAAACAAATTCATAAGGTCAGCTAAAAATGGATGGATTGCTTTAACATGGTTGAGGGTTTCAGCTTTTTGTTGTCATTTATGTTTGGCAGCATCACCTCAGGGGGAAGAAAAAAAAAAAAAACATCTTGAGTTTCTATGGTCTGAGTTCTGTTTAAAGCATCTGTTTCACACGTAACTGCCAGCATCTTTGTTTTTAGATCAGTGCAGTGCGTCTGCCTCGAGAGCCCAGCAACCCAGAGAGACTGAAGGGCTTTGGTTATGCCGAGTTTGACGACGTGGAGTCCCTCCTCAGGGCCCTCAGTCTCAACGAAGAGGTGACATGAAGAAAAACATTAACAATTTCAAAGTGAACCTAAGAATGATTGGAATAGTTTTTTCCATATTTATTATTATTATTATTAACATAACTGATTGAATATAAAGTAACAATTTTTCGTCCATTCTCTCACGTTTGTCCCAACAGAACCTTGGAAACCGAAGGATTCGTGTTGACATTGCAGACCAGTCTAATGATAAAGGTATTTTTCTGTCTGATTTTTTTTTTTTTTTTCTGGAGTATTTCTGACTTCAGTTACTTTATGTTTAGTTTTCTTCATTTAGGCCAGTACATTGCATAAATTTGCTATAACATCTCGCCTTCACATTTTAGAAAGAGACAGTGGACCCATGGGAGGCAGAGATAGAGGGGGACGAATGGCAGACATGGGTCCTGACAAGACGGACAGTGACTGGAGAGCTCGGCCAAGTTCTGATGCTGATGACGGACCTCCAAGGAGGGATGATGCTTTTGGAGAAAGTGAGTTAAAACATTGTGTTTATTCCCTCTGAATAATTATTTACTTGTTTGAAATAATAACATGCATCTGATTATTGTTTTTCTGTGGGGGGGAGTTCAGTAGCAGGTCTTAAAATAATGTCTACAGGTGTTGGTCCCAATCTAATGAACATAAAAGTAAAGTGTATTTACAAAGCAGACGTACACTGAGAAAAGTGGCATGTTCTTCCAGTTCATGTTTCAGTTGTGAAAGTGTTTTGTCTTTTTTTCCTCTTTTTCTCTTGATCTAAAGTGTTGACTCGGTTGACATCATCTGAAAGTGTGCCATCACATGGAATCATTCTTATCCTGTTGCAGGATCACGGGACCGTTATGAGTCGGATCGTTACAGAGACGGGCCACGGCGTGACAATGATCGTTATGATGGAGGAAGAGACCGCTACCGTGATCGCTATGACGACAGAGATCGCCGAGATCGCTATGACGACAGAGAACGCAGGGATCGCTATGATGACAGGGACCGCAGAGACTATGACAGAGGAGGTGAGTTGTTCTGCAAGTCCTGTGTTTGGTGTTAGTTGCTTCCCAACCTTTAAGTCTATGTTTCTTTTTCACTTCTTGCCTATGTCCTCCTGCTGCCCTTCTAGGTTATGACTCCCGTGGTGGAGGAGGTCGTCGTGCCTTTGGTAGTAGCTTCCGTCGAGATTATGATGACAATCGGGGTAGTAATGATCGTTACGGGGACCGAGATCGTTATGGTGAGCGGGATGATCGGTACGACAGACGAGATGACAAGCGTGAAGAGAGAGGTGAGAGTTCAGTACCTAAAGATGGTATTTATCTGATCATCTAAATAATGTTATTGTATATTTACAATAGAATCATTATTACTCATCTGATGGTTAGGTTAATCTTTTTAAGTCTAGACTTGCGCTAACTTATTATTTGCATATTTAAATTCATATTATGTGTTAATAACTTTATTTTCTCTGGTCTCCCTCTAGCTCCTCAACAAAGACCCAAGTTAAATCTGAAGCCTCGCACTGTACCAAAAGAGGAGGAAAGTGCAGGCAGCAGTGGCGGTACTTCTCCAGCTGCTGCTCCAAGCTCCGGCACCAGGGCTTCATCCATCTTCGGTGGAGCTAAACCAGTTGATACAGCAGCCAAGGAGAGGGAGGTTGAGGAGAGGCTGAAGAAAGAGGAGGAGAGGCTGCAGAGACAGCTGGAGGAAGACAAAGGCCGTGCACCTGACAGAAAGATGAGAGACAGGTGAGGGTTGACCAAAGACATTTGGATTTGGTTTTTAGAAGGTAGAAATTTAAAACAAATCTTTTTTTATAATGTTAGTACAGTCTGTAGTTGGTTAAAACATTTTTATTTCCTAAACTCATAAATAACACACACAGACACTAAACACCTCGCTCACAGCCTGTGGATTCTTTTTTTGTAACAGTTTGCTATGAATCCAGCTGTCTCTGGTAAACATGTGTAACGCTACCATTAATGCATGAGTAAGTGTCGGAGGTGACCCTCAACTTTTGTTCACTATGGCCCTGCACACAGTTAATTCAGTTTGTTAATGCCTAAGAACAAACATGTATTTCCAACAACCTCCATGCAGCATTGTTAACTTTATCCTTAAATCCTCACTGCATACGTAACTCTCTGAAGTGGTAGTCTGTCTCTTTCAGTGTTTTAATTTCACTTTGAACAAAATTTAATCCAATTCATCCCACTGGTCCTCTGCCATTATAGGTAATCAGGACAAGTTCAGCAAAGTCTTGAGATCTCTAGAAGATGCATTTTTGTAAATCAGATACACTTCTGGGTATTATGGTTGGTTCATCTGAGGCCAAATGTATTGTAGTGGGCTGTTTATAACGTTACGGTGCTAGGGGCTGGTTTGGCTTTTGCTCACCTTTAAAGGCTTACTCCACTCTGTCATGTAGCTCTGATTTCAGACCCAACTTTTTTCTTCTTGTGTTTTCAGAGACCCGGGTTGGCGCAGTGAGGAACCTCACACTGAGCGATCTCGCACTGGAAGCGAGTCTTCACAACAAGGAAGCACTGCTGGAAGAGGTGAGATGCATCTGCACTTCATTCTACTAGAACGTGCCTTCAAAATCATTGTTTCAACTTGTAAATCTGAAAACAGAAGTTGCATTTTCTTAATTTCTCAAAATGTAACTTTTGATTTCTGTTTAATTTTCAGCAGGATTCATTTAAAAAGATTCTTATTTTTCTCAGGGTCAAGGTGTCGAGATAGCGAGCGCGCTGGGGAGAACGAGGTTTTCTCTGGCAGGGAAGGGAGCTCTACTTCCCCCGGGCCTTCACCACGGGGCTCCTCCACCAGCTCCTCCAAAGAGCCGCTGAAGGTGATGCCTGCTCCTCCTCCCAAGGAGAACGCGTGGGCCAAAAGAAGCGCAGTGAGCACAGGCTCTAGTGAGGGAGATAGTCGACCTCCAGTCTCTCCGGTCTCCCCAAGTGGTTCGACTCCTCCTAAGCTCAAGTGAGGAAATGGATGGAAATAATGAATTTATGAAATCTGGTGCTCAAAAAAACAACAGCAGCATTCAACTTGAAAATCAACTTTCATGGTTTGTTGAAAAGTTGTAGAAAATGTGTTTTTGTATTTTTGCTGACTATACTTGTTTTCTCTTTAGTTTTACAAGTTCTTCAGATGAAAGAGGATCTGGAAAGGGTAAGATCGGCCAATGAGTGCGAAACACAAATCCTGGTATAGACTTCGTACAAAACTATACACTTGATCAACTTAAGTGATAACTTAGAGATGTGAACACATATCAGCTGGTGTGTGGTTGGACTCTTAGTTTCTAAAATTCAGAATTGAATCATTGCTTTTAAAATCATTTTTAAGCTTTTTGTTGTTTTTGTTTTTTTCTTCTTCTCCCACATGGTGAAGTCTACGTTTCACACTTAAAGTTTGTATTGCATTAATTTGTGATGTGTTCGGGTACTGCCAAAAAAGCCAGTTGTGCTTAACTTTAACTCTGTTGGTTGTTTAGTTAATATGCATCAGTGTATATCAGTGTGTATCACTGCAACCTCATCTGAGGCTGTGTTGACACAGATGTGAAGCATAATTTCAGTGAGTTACAATTAAGTGGACTTTTGGTGAACAGATATTTCCTAAAGGGCATAAATATTTTCATGGAGCAAATATTTATGCCCTTTCAAACTAAATGTGCTTGTCAAAGGTTTCAGCCAGTTGAAGACATCACACAGTGCCAAAAAAAAAAAAACTTTTTTTTTTTTTTAATTAAATTTCTACCTTTTGATTTTATTGTTGAGAAGCTTATAGTTTGTATTCAGTGATTCAATGTATGTGTTGTCAGCAATGAGGATGTATCAGTCAGACTGTGCCAGGATGTGTGAAGCATTTGTAACCCCAACCCCCACTCCACCAATTTGAAAAAATAAAAAGAATATCACTGGACATGCCAATGGAAAAAAGAGTTAAATACAATTAAATCACTCTTCTATACCTCATATGAAAAGTCTTCAGTCTGCTTATTTTTTTAAACAGTATTTACATTGTAATAAGTTGATATGACCTTTTTAAAATGTAGAAACATGCTTGTATTTGCTTCAAAGCTTGCTTTCACTTTATTAACCCAAATGACAGCTTCTACAGAATAGATTTAAGTATTTTTGATGATATCTTGCTCTGTTACATGATGGGGTACAAGCACATTTGTATCATAATAGAACCCTTCTCCCAAATAGAAGAGGACATGTCACAATTTTTTCTTTTTTTTTTTTAAATTAAAATGAGTCTTCCAATCTTCATGAAAACGTCAGGTTTAGATTTCAGATAGGATAGAAAGTGTCAAAGTGAAAGCTTGACACTTTCTATCCTATCTGATTCAAAATTATCTCTCTCTGAGTTCAGAAATCTTCTTTTCGATTTGAAAAACAGTGAGACTTTTTGAATCCAACACAGGGGCTTTTTATGCAGCTGAGTGTGTAGTCCTGTGTCCAAAGTTCCCCTCCTCACCTCATTCGCCTGTCTGGCTTCTCCTTTAAGATGAAAACAAGGCTGACGGTGTGCGTCGGGACCGGGCGCCCCCACGGGCACGAGGAGGACCTGCAGGACCTGGAGCTGGGCGGGGCCGAGGAGAGGCGCCCAGCAAAGACCGAAAAAAAGAGGCGGACAGGTCAGCCATCCAAAGATAACACAAAAGCAAATCGCCTTCCTTAAAGAGACAAGGATGAAACTTTTTGAGCATTTGAAAACGGTTGCATGCTCTATTACGCAACTGATGGTGAATGTGACTGATCACACTGGGCTTTCTGGTGGCCAGGTAATAAAGTTTTTCGTCACTCACAGATTGCCAGCAGTTGGTCCAGATATGATGAGAAATTTACAAAAAAAAAAAAAAAACGGGATAGCATGGACAACTGGTGAACGGGATACTATAATCTTTGTGTGCTGTAACTGATCATTAGCCTACGGGGTAAATTAAAAGGCAGTTTTTGTTTTGTTTGTTTGTTTTTAAAGTTCATTTATAGCCCACTGCTGTGTGCTTCCTGTGTGAAAATCAAATGCCTACCCATTTTGTTATGAAAGTTTGTTTTTTAAAAACACTGGATGTGAATTGCGTTGTTCTTTTTTTCACATCATTTTAATAGGCTTTAACTTTCTCTCCAGTGACTGTAAGCCCAAACTGAGCCACTAGTCTGAGAGTTTTGTTGTAGCTTTTGGTTTGTTTGTTCAGTAGTGACGTGTGTGTGTATCATTGGCCTGTCTTCATAATAAACTGTTGTCTCTCTGGAGGAGTAAGGAAAGATAAATAACAGACATTTAGGATTATAATGACACATTAATCCATGTATTACTTGTTCTTTTTCTTTTTTGTTTGTTTGTGTGTTTCAGAACCAAAAGAAAATAGGAACATCTGCAGTATTTCTTTTTCCCCATTCTAAAACCAAAACAAAATGACAGAAAAGAAAAGCTGCATTTCCCTGATTAAAATATATAAAAGGACTATAGAAACAGAAATTAAAGTAATAAATTTTTTTTTCCTTATTTTGAGTGTGATAGAATAAGTGGAAAATGAAAAAGGTTGCCATGGCACAAATTCTATCCATATTCATACAGGTTGCTAGGTGACCGAAAAGCTTTCCAGAGGCTGTTAGCAGATGTGAAGTTTTTCCAGTTGCTGAAGTGGATGCACGCTTTATCTTTCTACTTGTCCCCCAGAAAAAGCTCTGGCTTCAGATGTAGTCTGTTGATGATGATAATGGTTATGATGAGGAGGTGAGCTGCAGAAAGGAAGATGTGGCTCCATCACATCCGCAAACACAGACACGAGTCAGGAGTTTAAGTCTACCATGGAGAGAAGCACCAAGATTCACAAAACTGTGGACTGGAGCAGATAATCACTTTTTTTTTAAAAAAAACCAAAGCACTGTTAAAATAGGGTCAAAACACACTTTATAAAGCAGATTTATTGATTCTTTTGATCTTGTTTTAGAAGGGTGTGGGGGTCAGGGAAGACTAAGACAGTTAAACCAAAGAATAAACAATACAGAGATTTACAACGAACTTTTCTTTTTTTTTTTCTTCTCAAATTTAAAAATCAAACGACTGTCCTGATAACTGATGAGGTTGGCTGGCCGATCCTGTCAGCTGTCTCCATCTGGTCCATAAGCCTCTGTGTTCGGGGGAGGTTAGACGTTTAGGCTGATGGAGCAGACAACTGTTTTGTTGTCTGGTATTTTTATTATTGTGAACTCTTGTGCGTCAGGGTGGTCGTCTGTGTGGCTGCCACCTCTACTAGCCTGGTGAGGCCAGGCAATGCAGCCGGTGCCACTTTTAAACTGTCCCTACTAATGTTCTTGTAAGCAGATGAACCTAAGGTGATTCATCATGTCGTCTGTTGTGACATGTCAGTGGAGTTTCCACAATTAGTGATACGCCATGACTCGATGCATGATGACATCGATCAGCTGTGCAGTTTAAATAGTTAAAATAATAAAACTTTATTATAAATGTAATCTATTTTAATTCAAGCACTAAACCTAGAATTATTTTTCAAGCACTCATAATCCATGAAAAGGTGAAGTCCTGCCTCATTTTCTACAATATGGTGGCTGCATTAGAAATGTTTCGTTATGGAGGGTGGTACTGAAATATAATTTTAATCAGCAAGAAAACACTCACAAATCCCCAGATAGTTCCAGATTGTTTTGCTTTTAAACTTAGCGGAAGTGACCACAATGCTGTGAAATGGTCGACTGTGAAAAGCTGATGGCTTGGCCTGGGGGGGAAAAAAGTCAAAAGATTTTTAGATTTCACCACAATCTCTGTAATTTTCCGAAACTTAAAATGACCAGAATGTTTGGTCCCTTAGTGAGGTGTTTTTTTTTTGTATGTTTTTTTTAATTTTTGTTTCCACGATTTGACGAGTCACAGCGATTCAGTTAAATAGTTAAAATTTTAATCAGTTTTAACCTGTGTCGTCTTTGTGCTCGTAGAAAGGACAACAGAAAAGACCGAGACACTAGACCGCCTCCAGAGCCAAAGAAATATGAAGAAACTCCAACTCCGGTGAGTCCTCCATGGTGTAATATCACTTCAGCAAAGAAAATTTCCTCTTCCTATCACCACTGTCTACCATACACAGGCTGTTTATGTGCTCTTTAGTAGCAGGTTTAAAAGGAAAGTACTTAATTGTTTACTTTTATTTTTTTCTTCTTTAGAAGTTCAGCTCTGCCAGCAAGTACGCCGCTTTGTTAATGGACGGAGACCAAGGAGATGACGGAGACGATGTAGAATAAAGGAAACGTCACGACAAGGCCTCAGAGCACCAGAGGAGAAATTGACAAATGACAAAAAAAATAAATAAATAAAAATAAAAACAAAAAAAATTAAATAATCTCACCTAGTTTATGAAAAGTCTCCTCGCATGGAAAAGTGGCTCTGAGGGGATTTGGGGGAGGGGGCACCACTCCCACCCTCTTTTCCTCAACAAACTTGTCCTTTACCTTCAAGACCACCCAGTCATCCTTCTCTCAAGCCCAACTTCAGGACTTTTCAGGTTCTACAGAATAGTCACATACTGGACTTGTTTTAAAATGGAAAAGAGGAAAAGCTGACACATGGAAAAGTGATGGATAACATTGAAATTAATTGTAATAAATACATGAAAAAAGTTGGGAAAAATGAATTTGTATATTTGTGGATTGCAGGTTTGGCGAGTTGGAATCTAAAGACGTAGCTTACAGAGTGGATTCTTTTTCTAATGACCCGCATTTGACGTGTATCATTCACAGGCAAACGTTCACGTTTATTCCAAGCCCTTTGTATTGCTTAGTAAATAATTTGGAATTATCAAATCAATCTCAGCCAATTTACTACTACAAGGCAGTTCAAATAATAAACATTTGGCTACTAATTGCAAGCTCAGTCACATTTACTCTTCAGCAAGTTGTTTAAATTTATTCCAAATTGAGCCGACTGTCAGTATTATAAGGAATTAGTGCACACACCGCAGCACTGCGGGGTCGAGTTGCACGTCAAAGAAAAGCTGCACGATTCTCATGGAGAATCTGTCAAGTGCCATTACTACTTTTCCCTCTCAATGTACAGATGTTACTGTTTCTACACTTTCTGATCGCTTCAGGCCTTTGATGGTCTTGTCTGGTGATTCTCCGCAGCTGTCTCAAGCCTTTTACTCTTCCTGCATAGCTCCACGCTGATATATTTGGAAGGTGTAGACTTTCCTACAGTAGAGCTTGAGAATTTCCATGAAATGACATGAACTTGTCTTCCAGTTTGCAATAAATTTGGGTGATGATATACATCGGATTAGTATGTTTTCATTGTTCGTGTAGGTGTTAGTGGAGTGATTCTCCGCTGAAACAGATCCAGTGTTTATCTGGTTTTTGGCTCTTATTAGGGGGCCACTCAGTGCAGCGGCTCCTCTTTGCACCTGTGTGAACCCGAGTTTGCTGTTCACAATTTGACCTTTAAAGATGCTGGGGTTTTAATTTTTTTTTAGTTGCATTTTTTTGTTTGCAACGACAAAGTCTTTTTCTAACTTCTTCCAGTGTGGTCTGAGGCAGACGGTCTCCTGGTTGTTTCTTCAGTCTCGGCCCCCTGCTGAGAGCCGGACTCCTGACAGCTGCTGCTGAGGATCTTGCCGAGTTTTGCGTCTCGCGCGCGCGCACACACACACATGGTGCACATTTGTTGTCGGATGGGATTTCTTTAGACTTTGCAAGCAAGCCATTCTTCAAGGTGGACATCATCTTACTGACTTTGATAGAGCGACAATTAACAGCAGTGGTTTGAGTTAGATTATGGTAGATTTGAGCTGTGTAGAAAGCAGCGGTTATGATGACGTGAAACAACCTGCCAAGAGTGAATAAGAAAAAAAAATTCACTGATCTTATGGAACTTTGTATGAAGTTTCTGAGTGGATGGAATTGCACTCTATTTTGATTTGGACTTTTTTTCTAAAGGCAAGCCTGCAACTTAAAAAAAAAAAAAAAAAAAAGTTTGTAATGGGGATGTGCTCGGGAAACCAAGTGAGGGAGGAAACAAAATTAAAGTGAAAATTCTTTGTCTCATAGGCTAGGGAAAAAAATTGGGAAAACACCCAGATTAATGATTTACTAAGTAAACTTTAAAGTAGAAAGGCAGTTGTCATAATGTTTGTTTTTTTATGCTTAAATATCACTTAATTTCATTGGCAGATTGTAGTTTTTACTAGATTACTTCTCACCCTGTTAAATGCACAGCATTTTGCAACTTTGTTTCCCAACTTTCCTTAAATAAATATCTAAATATTTAATCCAGCTGCGTGTTTTGATTGGGAGATCACCCATTAACGCAAATGCCCAGGACTGCTGCCGTCTGCTTCATTTGCTGATCCACACAGGCTCAGTACTTTCCCCACTTCACCACAACCTCAGTAGGTTTGTATCACCTCCAAACAGCCTTTGTCTTTAACGCATTTGACCTACACATGTCTACTGAGATCTGCATCAACACTGAAACCCGAAGGCATCCTGCTGCTGAAAACCCTGCCTCACTGATGGATGTTGGTGGCTTGTGGCCCAATATAGCTCTCAAACATGAATTTGTCTCAGTTTTTTAACCAAAGACTGCTTTGTATAGTCTTGACTAGGGGCTAAAAACATGGTTGCAGAAAGAGCTCATTGTTGGAGATTTTCCCCTCGTAACCCGAAAACCTCCAGCTTACAGCAGCATTTTGTCTGGGGAACCCAGTTTTAGGAAATTCAGTTCTGCGTGAGTTACAGAAAAGGAATTCATCGAGCCTGGGAGCTCGAATCTCAGATTTAAGTACAGAGGCTATCATTGTTTTCGTTTCAGTGGGGAGAGAGCAGAGCAGAGCGGTAATAAAGGATATTGATGTCATGTACTCTGTCAGGACTGAGTAATATTTTCATTTGCTACATTTAGATTTATGTTATTTATTTATTGTGGTCAGAAATTTTAAAACCTAAAGATATGGGTTTTTTTTTAAATCCCTGTATGTTGTTTCCAAGTGAGCTTCTGCACAACTACTTTAGAGGAGACAGAAATGAGATCAGGAACAGGGGACTGGAGGGAAGACGAGTGTGAAAGGAGTTCTATCTCATCACTCCCCCATGAGGAAGAGGAGTGTGAGTGGGGCTGAAGTGAAGCCAAAGGAAAGGGGAAGGGCCTGACATCAACAAAGCAGAACAGCTGCCCCCTTGTCCCCTGTGGAGAGACAGCAACAGGAGCCTGATGGGGTGAGATAGAGAGGTGAGGACTGGAGGGTCTGTCAGGGTGGAGCGGAAAACCTGAGAAAGCATTTGAGGGTCTGTAGAAGCTGAGGGGAACAGAAGGAGATGATGGCAAGAGGAAAGCAGAGGATGGAGGGGAGAAATAGTTGGTGCTTGCTTTCAGAGTGAAGATCAGCAGAGAGCGAGCAAGAAAGAGCGAGTGTGTAAGGAGGAGTGGAAGTGGAGGGTCAGGTCTTAGTGACACTTCTTGGAGGGGAGAAAAAGGGGTTGTAAGAGGAGTGGAGAGGTGGTGGGTGGGTGGTTGGGAAGGAGGGGGGGTTGAAAGTCAGCTGGGGTAGCTCTCAAGGCAGGACAAACTGTCAGAGGGAAATGGCAGAGCTGTGAGAAGTCAGAGTGTGTGTAGGGGGGGAAAGTACAATGTTGGAGTGGAGGAAGTCATAGCGAGGACGAGAAGAAGGACCTCCTGTTCTGAAAGGAGTGGACAAGGGCTGAGAAAATTGAAGGCACGAAGTGGAAGAGGTGTGTGCTGGAAGTATGGGGTGCATTCACAGCACCAGCAGGATAAAGAAGCATGAACCCAGAGGACAAGACGCTGGAGAAATCCCCGTGAAGGCACATCCTGAGGTGCATCCGGAAATCCTACAGCTTGCTGAGGTATTTCTCTTGTTTTCTGAGCTTGAAGATAAATATAAACCTTTGGATCAGAAACAGTTTGGTTCTGACTTTAACTTCATTCCCAAGTTCCTGCTTGATGTGCATGATCATTGCAGGGTTAGCCCTATGACTCAGTAGAAGTCATCTGAACTTAAATTTTTAAACACCACACTTGTCACATGTTTGTCACAAAGACTAACCCACTACCCCTTCTAAAAAAATCTGAAAATGACTTTTACATCCCCAAGTTTAAAGATGCTTGGACTCCAAAGCAGTTCTGCCTTTCATAGTTCGTAAAGTTGTTTAGAAGACCTGTTTTAGAAGGAAGCATTCATTTGATAACATTCTGTACACATTTATTTATTTATTGTAATGCACTAGAAAGGAATTATAAGCAATGAATGAGGGGAAAGAATTTACACCCAGAAGCTGATTTGCTTGGTCAGCTGTTAATGATGTCCCTCAGGTGTGGAAGACCAAGAGGAAGTGGTGTAAGTTACTGTCTGTTTTTGACCCACCGCCTTCCTGTCTGCTGACTCTATTTAGCACCAAGCTACACTTCTATATGAGTAACACCTCTGGAGGGCTTTTATAGAATCCAAAATAAATGGTGCCTGTGGATGTAACACTATTCGTACACACCAGAGTGAGTGTGTGTTTTCACTTGTCAGGTCGGTGTAACAGAGTGTCGAGGACAGAGGACTGCCATGTCACTTTATTTGTCAAGTGCGGGACTTTTAGTCGAGCCCTGTGTGTGAAGTTCAAACCCCGATATTTGCTGGAAACTGAAAAATCAGTCAAATCCCGTGTGACTTCATGTCTCCTAAAGCTCTGACCAGTCCAGATTATGATAGCATAGTCCCAGCTGAATGGGTGGACTCGACTGCAGTGCAGAGGAATGAAGTATGTCATACATGCAAGGAGGTCTTTAAGTTGTTTGTAGTTTCTATTTGTCTCAGTTTCTCTTCCCCCACTCCCACGCACACACTCACCGACGCTCATTCTCACGCATATTTTCAACGTTTTCATGGCTGTTTAAAGGTGACAGCCCCGACTCATGCAGGTTATAAATACCCGGCCAGAGCTGGAGCGTACCCCCGGCTCACCACCTGCTCCCGTCCCTTCCTGAGTGGATTGCCAGTGCACATGTGTGTGTGTGTGTGTGTGTGTGTGTGCTTTTAAGTTGTGACTCCTGGTCTCCAGCATGTCATCACTTGTGAGGTGAGGTGAGGCTGAAAAAAGCAATGAGGCATTTTGTGCCAAGGGGGTGTGAGAATGTATAATTATAATGATATGCATGTTTTAGGATGAATATTTCTTACTTTTTCTGCTGTATCTGTGTCAGTATAGAATGATTATATTTAGTTAACACCTTTAAAATGTGATTACAGTGGCATGTCAATAATAAACAAGGTCAAGCAGCTGCCAGAGTCATAAAAGAATCCATTATAGTGCTGCTGTTGGTGACTGGCCTTCTCCTCATCTCATCGTTAGACTGGAAGTGCTGCAGGCTCTTGTCAGTGGTCTAAGATGCTTGGAGAATGACATAGATGCTGGCTTCGAAAAAACAAACGGGGTGGGGCTGTTTTATACTGCAGCTCTGGAGACGAGATGTCGTCTCAACCAGAAATCCGTCAGTGTGGTCCCAAAGAGTCTGAAAGAGAGTGGACATGAGCTAGCTAACACCTGTACACGCTCAGTCCTGCTATCAAAAAGAAAAATAGTCAGCTATTGTCTTTGGAAAGCTTTGGGATATTCAAAAAATTATGTCATACATATTTAAGTTTTGCAATGATGGCATAAGGTTGCAGCTGTTCAGTTGGCTTGGTTTACATAGCAAACACTTTTTCTGCTGTTTGCGCTGATAAGAAGGAGTGAATCCAACAGTTCTAAGCAGAATAACTCCTCTTTATCCTCGGTGTTTGTTGAGAGGTGATTATCAGAAAAGTCCCACTCTCCTATCTTTTTACAACCTTTGAAGACACTTATTTTGCATGGAGTCGGCAAATATCTTTTTGTGCAGAGCTTTTTTTTTTTTTTTTTTTACCAGCTTTGATTTCTGATTAGAATTACTAAGGCGTTCAAAGCTGAACTCCCAAATATCTTTAGATGCATTAACCTAGATTATGACCCTCCAAATAAATGGATGTGTTAGTCTATAATTTAAGGGATGTTAGGTTGGAGGACTGAAACAGGGTTGTGTAGATTTAAAACTGAGCTGCACTACAACAGTTTCTCCACTGGGCAGCACCCTTGACTCATCCTGAGTTTTATGTCAGACCTTTGGTGATGACCGTGTGACAAAATTAAATGATGAAACTGTTAGCTCAAATCATTTCATTTTATAAATGAACTCACTTACATTTTAAGCACGTCTCAAACAACAAGCTGCTTAGATATTATTTTTGCTTGAAGTGTCTGATTTTTTTTCCTGATTAATTCAATTCTTTTTAATTAATTTTCTGTTTTTGGGTTTAATCAAGTATCCTGAATTTGAATTTAACTCTTTCACAACTTGCCAGACATATAGAGCAATTAAGTCTATATGCATGTATAAACATTTTAAAAAATTATCATTATGAAGTTGGCCTAAGGCAGAAAACTGTGTAAAAAGATCAGTATGCATCATTTAGTCGCATGCCATTTAACATTGGCTTAATCACCACTGAAGTTACTTTAGTGTTTTTTTTCTTTTTTCAGGTTTGTGAAGCAACACACAGTTTACAGGAACCCAGATGTCCGTTACAGGAAACCAAACGATTTGATTTTCAAAATGTAAGAGTTATGTAAGCACATTTCTGGGCAGGATGATGACATGATCGTCTCAGCTGACCTAAATCCCTTCATGCACACCCTCGAGTACACTCACAGAACCAGATTAATCACGTTCAGTGGATGCTTCAGGATACAGCGAGAGTAATTCAGCATCACAGCGGGGACTTGTCAATCATCCTGTAACTTGTGACAGCAGTGTACCTGGCATGATGGTGAATTCATCCTGCTCTAAGAAATATTGGATGTTTGTTTCAGAGATGACAGCTTCAAACGATTACTGCACCAGTGGGTTAGTCATATAGTTGAAGTCTTTCAATGAGTGTGGAAAACCCTTTTTTTTTTAAAAAAAAAAAAACATTTGCTTCTTACAATAAATCTAAATAATTTCAGTGGTGTTTGATTATAAAGTGTTGATTCATAGATAATGTCATCTCAGAAAAACAAACACTGTTCAGACACTACTCAGAGCACTTCATTAATTCATAAACTAGTTAAAGGTACATTTAAATAGCAAAGACATCAAATGACACAGCTGAAATCATGAACTTACTGAGAACCTGAAGCTTAAAGGTGGTGTAGAAGTTTCAGCTGATGTTTTTCATTAATTTTTTTAAGCTGCCCAGTCCTCAACTTATTCATCATTGTTGTCATGGTATTTGTTTGTTTGTTTTTTTCAGCTTTTCACAGATAAGAAGTTATAAAATCCCAGTGAAACCAACCTGCTCAACACTAAATCAGCCAGACGCGGTTAACAATGAAATCCAGTTTTCATTTGTAGATGGAGAGGGATTCATCATCCCAGTTACCGGGAAAACTGAGCTCTGTCCTTTCAAAGCTCAACTTAATCTAATCAAACAGCAGAGAGCAAAGAGAAAAAGAAGGAAAAGAAATGTAAAGTGAAGTAATGTTTGAAAACCAGTTCTTGACAAGAGGACAGAAATCTTGTTTCTTCTGGAAGAAATATCTCTGGATGGACTATAACAGTCCTGCAGTCTGAAATGTTACATTATTAAATTAGAAGCACTCATGCAGTGTATCCCCTTTTTTAACCTTTAAATAAAGGAAGTCATGTCTGAGAGAAAGAATGAATGAATTTTGAGGCAAATTCACAAAACTGCAATGTAAGTCTTTAGCTAAAGCTAAAGACATACACTTCCCTCCGAAACTGATGGAGAACAAAAGCAAAGATAAAACAGGATGAATAGTGGACTTAAGTTTGTTCAGCTGCTGGAAACACATTTAATAGAATAATTATATTCCTCTGTTGAATGTATTTCTATACTCTAATACCATATTAACTTAAATAGTCCATTCTAGATATAAGCAGATCTGCGATGGACTGGCGACCTGTCCAGGGTGTACCCCTATCGCCTGCTATGGGCTGGGATTGGCTCCAGCAGACCCCCGTGACCCAGAAATGGTTTCAGCGGGCACAGAAAATGGATGGATGGATAGATATAAGCAGATGTTTCCTTTTGCTTGTATTTATATATATTTTAGTCTTGACATCTTGACATCAAAAAGAGGAGTCGAACATGCCTTCTTCTTCTGGGTTTTCTCTTTTGCCAAAGGTTGCCACAGCAGGTAATCTGTTTCCATCTTACCTTCCACATCTTTCTTTGCCACTCCAACTGCATATTGTCCTTCACCACATCTCCTCTAAAGCTCTTTCCTGTATTGTTTATTAAGTTGTGTTTGCTGAGGTTTTTTAGTTGTGGATTTAAATGTTGCTGCCTCACAATTCACCCGCGGCCCATTAAAAGCTTGAATTTATTAGTGACTCTGTGTTCTTCATGTTTTTGAATGAAGTTACAAATTCTGTGCAGCTGCTTTGTTGAGAGTTGGGATTTGTTATTTGAGCAAAAGCACATTTATATTAACATTATGAAACCTTGCAAAGCTCAGGGTATGCATGGATCAATAATTAATCGTAAGCAACCAGTCAAAAAGGACACAAGAGACAGAATGGTTTTATAATACACTGACTTTAAGAGACGGACTCTTATTTTACTTACAACTGCGGTTTGTGAGAGAAATTATTGTTACCACATTGTTATCAAGTACATTTATCAAAGTGTCAAAACTTGTGTGTGTGTGTGTGTGTGTGTTTGCATTCAACTGTGCGCACACCTGAGTTAAAAACAAAAACCCAGATTTAAATCATCGGAGTAAAAAAAAAGTCTCTACTGAGAAATAGTTTTATCTAGGCAAAATAGATGCATCAAACCATTTGACCAGAAAAGAAACATCTGTGTGTGTGTGTGTGCCCGCGAGAGCGAGAAAGAGAGAAAAAGAGAGAGAGAGTACTGAACAGTATTCATTTCCCTCCACTTCTCCCATTGCATCATACACACCTCACACTCATATAACACACACACCCTTTCCCTCATGATATTTCCAGGCCCCGCCTCTTTCTCTCCTCAAGGAAAAATTTAATGGCCAAATGTGCTTCATATGCTCTCAAAAGGCTTTACTTTGTACGAAGGCATGACCATGACTTCATATAAACACCTTCTCACTTCATGTCACCGGGATAGTTGAGTATTTAGTTTATAAAAAGAAAAATCCACCGATTTTAACTCAGGCCAGCACACTTATTTGCCTTTAAAGTTCATACCCTCACCCTGACACCAGAGTTATTTTCACTTCTGTTTTAACCCTTAAATTTAAATTTTCACCATGTACAATCTAGTAAGTTTAATAAATTGGAAATAAATTCAAACCTTTCAGTAATAACATATCTTTTTGCTGTGTCAGATTTACATTTTACTTCGCCCACAGATGCTCTTGTTTGGTGTTTACACAGCTGCCACGACTGCCTGATGTGTTAGCACCTTGCAGCGCTGAAGCAAAGCTCAGCATGTCATCTAAGAGGAGAAACGCTGGGAGCCACCTCAGCCACGCTTAAAGAAAGAATAAAAAACACCTGAAAGAAGCCAAAAGCGTCTCAAAGAACATGATCAAAACAATGAATGAAAGCAACTATAACACATTCAAGCAGCCTATCTAGTTGCTAGACTTAGCAATAAAGTCGATTGGACCAAACCAGCAGCACATAAAGTCACTTACTTTCCTCGTCCTGGCTGCCCCACACACTGAGACAGAATAAGGGCGATTTAAAAGACCATGCAATACGACAGGAAGGCTGAATGCATGGCAGGTAGGCCAGCAGTTCTCTTGCTGGTGTGTCACTGAAACGGCACACATCTGCACTGGCAGCAGCAACACAAGGAGCAGTACTGAACTGAAATGCCTGAGGAAACACAGAGAAAACACATTTTATGACACTTTTCCCAAGCCCAGTTTCTGCATGATTAAATCAAAGGATTTTTCTTCGGGAACTGCATTTACTTCAGTGTATTCTGTGTAGGTGATCAGCTTTGACTGTCCTGTGTGTGCATCTGCAGCTCACCAAGTCAGGCAGCCACACCTTCACCGTGAAGAGTTTCAAGAAGAGACGGGCGTGTGATGTGTGTGAGCAGAACATTGACAGCCCCGGAGTTTTCTGCAAGGGTGAGTTAACATCTCTGTGAGGCCAGGAACGGCTCACACTGTCTGTCATTTTTCTCCACTAGTCTCCAAAGATGATTTCCAGACTGAATTATGCTCCTCTCTCTACCATTCACAGAGTGCAAGGTTGCTATTCATAAGACATGTAAAACCAAGGTAAGTCCTGCATAAATTTGTCCAAAAGTACACATCTTATCTTTTTCTTGTCCCAAAAGGTCTTCTGTAAAAATGTTATGATAGAGTAATGCAGAGATACTGAAGTCTGAAGACCTGAAGAGGGTCTGTCCTCTTTAGTTGTTATATAGTCATATAGTAACATGGCATAGCAGCAACCTCTGAGTGTCATCAATCCACTGGGAAGTCTCGGGTTTATTTAAAAGTGACTCAGTTGGATAAAAGGAAATGGTGCTTATGAGCATCTTCATTGAGATCAGCAGACCTGCTGGTGGTCTACTCAAACAAGAAGTTGTGGAGCTCATGGGTGATGTAGTCTGAAGGAGGTGAGCAGCGATGATGAGCTGAGGCAGGTGTCTTTGATGTGGAGCTGCCATTTAAAATGTGCATCAGTTAAATGGGATGTGTGGCAAAACGATCTGTACATTATGTGCCCTGCTCATTTTTTATGTTACAGTTGTTAAATAGACTCATGAGATGTGCTATGAGCTTGCCTCAGTCAAGTTTTAACTGGTTCATACAAACTGCTGTAACTGTATCAACAGTATGAGTCTATCTGATGACATGCATAGTCAGGTTGTAACATAAATTTTAACCATTTTATTTATTTATTTACTTGCCCAATAAACATTTAGCTATATGTGCACAAATGTCAAATATGGCGTTACAAAAATGAACTGAGAAATAGATAGCAGGTTGAGGGTGATAAACATGTAGGAACACTAGTTTCTGGGCCAGGAGCGGACTGTTTTGTTTAAAAATGGCATGTTTCCACTACGTGAGACAAGCGCTCTCTCTGTTCACAGTTTATGTCAAAACATTAACAGTAGTCGTCTCTGCCCTCATGTGACAGTAGGTCAGTAGTCCACAGCACTCAGGTCGTGATCCTGTTGTAACTGTGTTGTTGTGTCTCATTATTGGTCAAAAAAAAAAAAAAAAAAGAAACTTATATTTATATACCTGGAACATACACACCGTGATGGTGTATGCCATGTCATGAGCAGCTGCTCTGATTTAGCAGCAGGTATTAAAAAAGTAAAAATAAAAACGATTATTATTTTTATCTTACTCATCCCCCGGTCACCACGGCAATATCCAAAAACGTCTTTCTGAGGCTGCAGCAGTGCTGATGGATGAAAGAGTACATCATCACACAAGATGATGATGAGTCTGAATAGAAGAAGTGTGATCTGTTAAATATAGCAAATAACAAGAGTGCCATAGATGCCTGCCTGTGAGTGATTGAGGGGGTACACAAATAAGCAAGAGGCAGCTGGAGAGGCAGACTGTGTGTGTCTGTGTAATCAGTCCCATTTGGGGGTATTCAGAAATACAGAGGAACATTAGGTCAAGGCTGAAGACTGATGTCTGCTTCATGTCACGTTAACCCTCTGATATATGGGTCTTCTATGTTTATCTCATAACATGTTCCTTTATTTTTTGCCTCTTTACCTTATTATTTTACACTGCTTTACATTCAAAGGCCCAATTTTTCAAATGTTTCATTGACACTCAAAGAATTTCTAGCTTTTCCAGGACTGTTTCAAGCATTTAACACTTACATCAATGTACTATTCCTCTCACCTCAACGTTCCAGATTTTTTCTTTTCATTCTTTGTGCATTTTCTTGTCTTTGTCAGTCTCATTGGTAATTATGTGCCTTTTATTCTGCCTCTTATTCCTTCGCTGCCTCAGCCTCAGGGCACTGGAGAGGTCACTGGGCATCAGCACCCTGTGCAGGGCTCCTCGCTGTCTCCATGTGGCCTTATAGTGACATACATACGAGCGGGCATGCAAGGGAAAGTGCTCTCACAGTTGATGTGCTCTACGTCTCTGTGTATTTGACACGGGTGGACTGAGAGGGAGGACATGCTGTGTCGCATGTGCAGCTGGCACACTCAGACTGTTAGTGTTTGTTGTCATGAGGGAGGGAAGTAAAGTGAGCTGGTGAGAGAGAGTGAGCCGAGAGTTTGTGCAAGGGGAGAGGAGGAGGTAGAGTATCACACTCTACACACAGGACTGCTCAGAGGCAGAGGGAGAGACTGGAGCTGCTTGTTGAGAGGTAAAAACACGTTCTGTGATGTATTTACTGAGTGAAATTTGGGGCTTGATTTTCAGTTCAGAGCACATCCCTCTCATCTTTATATATCTTATGTATTTCTGTCCTGCACATAGTATTAATCTAGCATCTTCTAAACCCTTTGCTCCACTAATGCAGCATGTGATCGTGCATTTTATTTCATTAACTCTCCGGCTACAGTGTCATTGCTTTGCCCAGAAAGTGGATTGTGTTTAATGTGATTAAGACAAGTGGAGAAATTCAAGCAAGAACTCCTACTGTGACCTAAAAAAACACGGAGATCTTAATTATTTATGGTTCAGAAAAGATTTACTTTTTAATGAGACTGTTGTTATGAAGTGAAGGGCACTGAGCTTGAACTCTGTAATGTTACTATAAATGCATGTAAAAGATGAGTATGCGTAATGCTTTATTTTAGCAGAGATTACGAATGCATCTACTTTCGTGCATGCGTCTCACTTCTGTTTCTGCTTGAACATCCGTGTTCATGACTTGGTCTCCATGAGTTCATGCACGTGCATAAACCTTTCTTAGTTTTCACTTCCAGAAAACTGAAATCCTACTTTTTAACGTGTGTTACCAGACTGTGTCTCTGTTATTGTGCAGGATCTGTTTATACATGTATATGTTATTTGTTGTATTATTGCATAAAGTAACATTTCTGAGGGCAACCAACAGAGATAAGTGGCTGTGTCCTGTCAGCTGTCCTAACATTAGCTGATTAATCTTGAAGTTGTGTCCTAAAATACGAACATTTAGCATCCACTCATACTCACCAGCTTCTCTCCTAAGATTTTATGCTGATTTAGAAGTTAGTATAAAGCAATCGTGATCCATATGCTTTTGTTTTTGTCATTGCGGTGCATAATAGTGTTGTTCAGTTCTTGTGTGTTTCAGTAGGATTGAAAACCTGGAGAGTTACTTGTACTCTGTCGAAAACTATTCAGCCTTTGAGAGCAGTTTTTGAGGATTCTATAAAGCAGATACCAATTATCGGTCCAGCTCTGGTCCAGATGTTGTGAGTTTCTGTCGCTCCCTCCTTTCGGGTGTCTCAAGCCACATTTTCCAATCTTTGCAGGCTTTCATGTCTCACCACAGGATACCTGGTGAACATGCTGTCCCACAGTAGCTCAAAGTGCCAGTGCACATCAGTGGGAGGGTAAGACACAGTAAAGTCGATGGGGATGGGGGTGGATGCTGCAGAATTAAAAGAAAAAAAAGTTCACAGATGACTATATTTGTAAGTCGATTAAATTGACAGCTCATCGCTGTCACATTCTTGCTGCTATTTAAAACCATCACTTGCACAATGAGCTGTACACAGATAGTTTTATAGTTAATTTAATTTTACTGCTTTCCTCACCTTAGCAACAGTTAAGTGTTACAGAGTACATAAGCAGATAAATGTTCAGCATGTTTATATTGACCCTCCACTTTTAATTTCCTGAGATAAGAACACACCAAGTTTGTTTAATATTCCTAGAATTTTATTGTCTTTTTTTTTTGGCATGGTCATAGGACAGTGGTTTTTAAAAAAAAAAAAGGTTTTAAGTTAAAGCATATAATTTAACATATATTTTGCATACACAATACTGAATGACTTGACAAATGTGAAATATTCTTCTAATATTACACGTATGTTCGGTGACATTAGCCTTCAGCCTGTCAGATGGTGCGTGATGGAAATCAGGTGCTCGATCTCTTGATAATACCCCGTCAGTTTCAGCAGTGAAAAGTGGGCGGATTTGTCAGGTGACTGACACACAAATAGGCAAAAACAGCCTCTAAGTTTTTTTAGAGGAACATTCTGTATCGTCTAAAATAAGGAGCTCTATCAAAATAGCTGTGTGAAATCTCTGTGCTCTGTGAGAGTGGTCAGGAGGCATGTACAGCTGTTGACATCTCTCTCCTGTTCAGGACTCGCGCTCATTCTCTGGTTCTGTTTTCATCTCCTCTCTACTCTTCCACTCTCCCTTTTTCCCCTAAAAGCTTTACCCATTTTTTTTTTATTTTACTCCCTAGGTAGCTTGCTTTTGCTTTCTGCTCTTGTTTCTCCCTCCTTGGGCTTAGTTTAGCAGGGTTTGCCCTGGGTATGAATATTGATGCTTATCAAGCACCTCATTGTCCTTTAATGTTGTTTGTACAGGAAGAGTGCAGGCTTGTTTATCATGGTAAGAAAGATTGTTGAAGCTTTACAAGAAATGAAGGCCGTTGTGAGACAGCAGTACTGGGGGAATTAAAAGAATGATAGACAGCCAGATGTAGGAAATGTAGAAAGGAGGGTGAAAGATGAGAGAGCATGAATGAAACGCAGAGAGCTAGTCAGAGCTAGTCACCCGCTCCTATGTTATCCCTGTGGCGCCCAGAGTGAAACATTAACAGTCTGTGTTTCAAAAATAAGAGTTTATTTTAACTTTTTGTAAGAGACTGTGGACTGTGGAATATCCTGTAGCTATTTAGCTTTTTCCACTTAAGGACAGGAAGTCTTACTCACTTCTCCCTCTTCAGAGTATGATGTCAGGTCAGAGATGACAGAGAGGCAGTGAGAAGAAAGTCTTCAGAATACTGATGCCTATGTCTCAAATAGTCAGGTTTATTCCCTGCTTCAAACTGCTCTGGCAAATGTGTGTGCTGGATTTCCTTTCCCTTGAAAGATGGAGAGACGTGGCAGTAATGTTACCAGGATCAGATCCCTGTTGTGGAGGGACTTCAGTACCTTTCTCTAAAGGTTAAATGTGTGAGCTCAGTCAGTGCTGACCAAACAGCTTTGATCATAAAGGCTGGAAATGTCAGAAAAATATTGAAAAATGTCCTTGACATTTTCCCTGAACCAAAAGGTGATGTCTTAAAGGATTAGTTCAACGTTTTCCTCAAGACATTAAAGCAGGATTCATTAGAGATGGAGCAGCTAGTTGATGGTAGATACTGGAAAAAAAAAAGAAGAAACTGCTCTACTCTCTTCAGCTGGAGCACACAAAGTACACGTTATAAATACATCTTTAGTGCTAACCCTCAAACAGCCAAACTATATCTCCCCATTACAGAGGACAGAAAAAACAAAATGTCTTTACTTGAAAGCATATATGTGTTAAAAATATAAAATTAAATCTCTGCTTTGACTAGAGCTTGAGAAAGGAGACATTGCACTGTACATATATTATTTTGACTAAAGGATGTCATAGACATTTCAGAAAGACGTAAAGAAATCAACTTTTTGACAAATAGGTATTATATATCTCCTTTAACAGTACATTTGGGGGGAAAATCAACCTGTTTCTTTTAATTGCTAATGCTGTTTGATATTAGTATTTCAAGAAGTTACGCCAAAGATCAAGAAACACAGAAACTTTGAGAATATTTACCCTTTCTACTTGAAATGTATGAAATGTTGGTGGAGAAAAATGAACCACTGAACAGACCAGGCATCCAATCTACGGACAGTTAGCTAGCCTGGACCTGAGAGTGAGACAGAGTGCTGTCACTGGCACCTTCATAAATGCTAACTGATGAGCAAGACGAAGTGAACCAGATGGCCCCACTCTCAGAGGCCCCAGCATGCATTAATGAAGACCCCGAGGCTGGCAGAGCCAGCAGCACACATGTATACTCTGCACGTATGTTTGCATGTGGGAACCTCTTCCGACCAGCATTGACATCCTGTTACAAATTGCTTCCTGCTGATTTTGGTGTCTTGCTCCTCTGCTTTATTTCTGTATTTCTGTTATTTTTGCCTCTATGTTCTCCTTCGTCCTCATTCCCCTTTACTTGTGTGTGTTTGTGTGTGTTTTTGTTTTTACATGGTTGCATTTGTGTGTTGCATCTGTCTCCTACTGTTCCTTCCTGGACCTGACCACTTCATCCAGTTAACAGCCATTATTAAACCTGTTAAATTCCCCCTGTGGCTGAATCTCTGTGCTCTCTCATTTCCTAAGATAATAAATAAATAGATGACAGTAGATTAAAAAAAATAAAAGTCAGGAGCGTAAATATATTGTTTGACTGTCTGTGTGAGATGTATGTGACAATGATAATTTTGATGTCATTGAATGGTTCACTCATTCCTCCATAGTTCACACGCCAGTTTGTGATTTCTCCATTTTCCCTGGCACATCCATGAAAACTGTCATTTTCCCCAAACCTTATGTTGACTCCCAATTCCTCTTTGTCTATCACTGAGACTATCTGCTGCAAGACTTGGGAATGTTAATGCTCGGGTTTATACACTATAACACAGTCTGGAGCTCCACGCAGATTGTTTTTGACTAAAAGTAATTAAACTAATCTATAAAATATGATATAAATCTATAATTAATCTCAGTGTTTAAAAATACATATCTTTTATGTTGTAAAGTGAAATGAATGATAAACCCAGGGCGGCACCCAGGGAGTGGGTCAGTGGCCAGTGCCCTGTCTCTCAATTTTAAACAAAGGGATGTAAATTGGTGCTAGAATAAAATAGATACTTCCTTAGACCTTATGCCGCTTTAATAAAATCAGTTTCTTAATAATGTTTGCAAATGTCAAAAAAAAAAAACAATTGTCAATGTCCATTAGTAGATGACTAAAATAATGTACCACAAAGGAACATGTCCAGAGTGGGCAGGCGTGTAAGCTATTGAGCAGTGGGGGGAAATGAACCCAATGTTAGCTCTCCAAAAACTTCAGTTTGCAACTCACAATCATGAAAGGATCTACTGTTTAAGAACACTACTGCATACCCTGAGAGGTCCTGTATATTACTTTTTGTGTGTTTCTTCAGATTTGAGCGTAGAGCGTTACAGAGCTGGTGCCTTTCTGTGTGGAGTTTGTATGTTCTCTGTAGGTCCCATATGAGTGAGCGTGCACGGATGTTTGTGTTGTTTCCCTTGGTCCAGTGATGGACTGGCAGCCTTTGCAGAGTGCACCCCCTCCCTCTTGGCTGATGACAGCTAGGACAGCCTCCATCATCGGCTGTGACTCTGAGTAGAAGGGGAGCACGATTTTCTTCTTCCTCTTTTTCTTAAAGCACCAAGAAATCACTCACTGCTACATTTATATTTGATGATTTATATTTTACTGCTGCAAAAAGTTCACCCGGCCATAGGAAACTTTGAGCAGGGGGGAGTTTAGGACAAGCACTTCTGTGGAGCCATGCTGATGGCAGCTTTGAGGCCTCTGCTGGAAATCCATTTTCAGGGGAAGCTTGAGGCAGTACAGTTGGTTTGTTCTTCAAAGTTTTTTAATGATCTTGCAAAAACATTATATGAGGATAAATTAAAAACATAAAACTGTCCTCCTTACAATAGAATTCACCCATTTTTTTATGAGCCAATTCAGCAACATGTATTTTTAAGTTTTTGTGTAATGTCACATATTTCTATTTTTCAACATATTAAAAAAATGCATATTAGACGTATTAAACCAGTTGGAGCTGGCTCCTTCTGGCTTCACTGTATTTACTTCATGAAACCTCTCTGAAAGAATAAAAATCACATACAGGAAATAATGCACGCAAAAGTATGCTTCTGACACTAACGCTGGAAAGCAGAGAGTGTCAGGGCTGATTCATCACTGCTGCTGACTTCACTTACAGAGAATGTTTGCAGCCAGGCAAACAGACGAGGTTTTCACTCTGAATTTGTAACACTGTACACATTTCAAGTCACTTTTTGAAGGGTGATGAGATATTGCAATAATTGTATAAAGATAGATAAATTCGGTGTTTTAGTTATTTTTGAAAGGAAAACAACCTCAGATGACCGTTAGGTTGCTATCACTGGGTGGGACCGTGTGGCTCTTGTGTCAGTGTTAAGATGACGGCAGTTTAAGCTTTAGATAGATACTATTGTAAAAGCTAATCATTGTGTGTTATTTATGCATCTTCTTCAGAGTTAGGATGGGAACTCCACCTGCAAGCCCTTGATGGCAGTGAAATCCATCTGATTTAACATCATATTGCTGCTTATGAGGTACAAACAAAACATGCAAATGCTCCACAACTTCCAATCAAAGACAAAAGTAATCCCAAGTCAGCCGTCTGTGAAAATGAATTCCCTCTCCCATCAAATGTCTCAAGAGCTGGAGAAATGACTTGGACAAACAATTTTCATGAGCATTCTGTGCAATTCTGTTTACTGTATTAAAGCTAAAGCAGAGATTTTAAAAAAAAATCAGTTTCACAGCTGGTCATTAAAATATCTAACAGTATTAATTTATCTCAGTGTCTTCTGTAAAATTAAAATAGAGGGTGCATTGTACACTTTTTTACCTCATAATGTGTCAGATGTAGATCACAGTCAAACCGTCAGGCATTTGATTTGTTAACCTGTTGGGTGACATATGCCAGTACTCAGCCACAGACTGGCGGCTCAGCTGCCGATCAATCACAGAGGCAAAGTTAAGATTCCCAAACAGAATCGCATGTTGAGACTCTTGTAGTGGTGCACATAGCTACACTGGAATATACTATTCATTTAAGTGGCATTATTCATGCATCATAATTGTAGAGTTTTTGTTTGTTTTAATCTTTTGTGTGAATTAGTTGTAATTTATTTCACATTGACATATCAGTCTCAAACAGCTTCTCACTTTGGTGTCAAGAGCACTCTCCACTATAAAGACTACAGATTAAAGGAGTTTCACAGGCTTGTTGAAGTTTATTTGCATAGAAGAAGTGGCTGCACCGTGTTTGGATGACCTCAGCTTCCCTCTGTCCCTCGATGCAAGTGTTTGTGGTTTTGGCGGGAAACTGCTAGTTACTCTGCAAAGTTGAAGGACTGCACACCACATGTAGACTTTTCCTGTAACTAACTCTCTTGTCCTTTATGGTTTTTACGTGACAAAAAGAAATAAAAATTCAAGAATTCTTTTTTACTTCTAGTATCTTCGACGGCACTTCTGGTTATCTGCCTGCTTGGTCATTACAACATTTTAAGAAATAATTGTCAATACTGAGAAGGAAGACATGCATACATGTTTGTTTCTGTGTATCTGTTGTCGATGGGATCCAGTATTCATGTGCATTAATTTGTGTATTTACTGATATCATGTGTCACAAATATGTCATGTGGAACTGCAAAAATCATACTGGCAGATGCATCTTGAAACCAGCTGTCCTAGATGACAACTGGGAGAGTGACAAAGAAGGAATTTTACAGCTCTCCCCAGCTGTTCCTCAACCTTCTTCCTCGTTCAGCATCCTTCCATCTCTTCATCCAGACTGCAGGAGCGGGACCAAGAGCATTCAATCAAACACGGGATTTGACATGTTCTGGTTCATTCCCCATGTGTGTGCGAGTCAGTGCATTTGGTTTTTATGGCATAAACTAACCACATGCTTTTCTGCTCTCAGGTCGCTGCCGCCTGCACACCAGTGGAAGACCTGGTAGGTTTGCAAATGTTTTTGTTGGAAAGAAGCGTTATATCATGGGATGCAACGTGTCACTGTGTTACTCTCTCCTGTTTGTTCTTCAGCACAGTTCATTTAAATCAACATCACAGAAAAAGAGAGGCTCTTTACCAAGGTATTATACTCCTGAAACACAGTTAAACAAATACAAGTTGTTTTTTTATGAAAACAAATAAGGTTAAATACAAAAATAGAGTAGCACCAAGACAGTTTTGGATGGAGTTAAAGTGTTTATTTCCCCAATATCCAGAAGTAAAAGTGTGGAACACGTGATGGAGCACGTGATGGAATCCCACTTCGACTTTGACCTCACCTACATCACAGAGCGGATCATCTCCGTCTTCTTCCTGCCGGACTTGGATGAGCAGCGGTACAGCAGAAACCTGCAGGAAATGGCATCCATGCTCAAATCAAAGCACCAAGACAAATTTCTGGTGAGTCTGGAAAACAGAAATAATTAAACACACACGTAACAACTGAATGAATCAAAATGAACAAAGCTCATGTCTGCACTTTTTTGTAATCTGAGAAATTTAGGAAGTTTATTTGTGTGCAGCTAAGCACAATGATGTTTACACCACGCATCTGTGATATATATACAGACTTTTAAACTTGCAAATTACTTCCTCAACTGTTTCCATATTTGTTACACTACTTCACACTCAGTATTTGTGTTTTAACTGTTTATTATCTTGTTGTCCATGTCTGCCTTTTTCTAGCTACTAAACTTATCAGAAAAAAGAGCTGACATCAGCAGACTTAACCCAAAGGTAAAAATATTTACGCCACAGCTTATACTATTCTATTTATGGTGATGTATATAGTGTTAATGGAAGGATTTGAAACATAAATCTTCTTCTTTGGTCCAGGTGCAGGACTATGGCTGGCCCGATCTTCACGCCCCTCCTCTTGACAGGATTTGTGCTGCTTGTAAGGCCATGGAGACCTGGTTGACCTCAGATCCCAACAATGTTGTGGTCCTCCACTGCAAAGTCAGTGTAATCTGATAAGCACAACTGTTTGCTGTCCTGTGATTTATTTCTTTTTTTTAATACTGTGATCCACTGTGATCTGTACTGTGACAGGGAAACAAAGGGAAGACGGGGGTCATTGTTGCAGCATACATGCACTACAGCAAGATATCAGCTGGGTAACGTGCATCATTGTTAGCAGATGAATTTTAATATAAATTTATGGAAGCCATGAACATATTCCATCAGGACTAAAGCAGGACTTTCCCTAAATGCTGCCAAGACAACATTTCATCAACAAACCATTAAAAAGCTACATCTTTCAAACACACATCTGTATAAATGCATCAGCTCAGTCTCATTTGTGTCCACAGGGCGGACCAGGCTCTCACCACATTAGCCATGAAGAAGTTCTGTGAGGACAAAGTCTCCTCCTCCCTACAGCCCTCTCAGAACAGGTCCGACACACTCAAGCATTTACTGCTTTTCCACTTTTTGACATGTTGCTGTTAGCACAGAAATTTATCACTTGGCTCATCTCTTACCTTCTGACCCCTTCCACAGGTACATCTACTACTTTAGTGGTTTGTTGTCTGGTGCCATCAAAATGAACAGCAGTCCACTGTTCCTCCATCAGATCCTCATTCCCTCACTACCAAACTTCCAGACAGGAGGAGGTCAGTTTTAAACAAAATGGTGTTTATGTAATAGCTTTCTGTGCTGTAGTGGTAATATTGGAACAAAAATACAAAAAAAAAACAAAAAAAAACCCTCTGTCTGCATGCACACACCCTCCTTTGTTTTATTTTATATTTTTGTAATTATTTTTATGTTCTCTGTATAATTTATCTCTCTGTATTTGCAGGATTTTATCCTTTCTTGAAAATCTACCAGTCTCTACAACTGATATACACTTCAGGCATTTAGTAAGCATCTATTCACTTACCAACCTTACTCATTGTGTGTGTGTGTGTTTGTGTGTGCGTGCACGCACACACACACATGTGCACACCTCCTGTGAGCAGATGCTTGAGCTCACCTCCTGTGAGCAGATGCTTTTCCTTCCCTAAGTCCCTTTGACAGATGTTGATGCTACAAGACACTGTCTCTGTTTAAGTGTGGCCTGCTCGGTGCTTACATTAAAGTGAATGTTATTTACCAGTGTTTTACCCAACTGGGACATGTTTTAACTGGCTTTATGTGTGTTTTAAGCTGGTGTGCCCACTTCTTATTCTGTCTGTGTACGTGTCTAGTGATCCTCAGAGCTCCAGGGAAAGAAAGCTTTGTGTGACTTTGGAACCAGCCCTGCTGTTAAAGGGGGACATCATGGTGAGAAGTGGATTATTGAGAACTTTATGTTGCTAATCCAATATGCTGTTTTGATTTAGATATTGTCTGTGCAATAACCATAACTAACATCTAAGTCTTTGGCTTCTTTTAAGCACTTTAGTCATTATTGATTTTAAGCACTGGCTATATTAAAACCACTTACGGTCTAAATTATCTCAATTTTTTCTTTTTTCTTTTTTTTTTCTCACCACGCGGATAAAATATTGAATAAGCAATCCCTTAGCAACACACAAAAAAGTTTGTTTATATGGGTGTTATATTTATTTCTGTGTAATTGGTTACCATGGCTGCAACATTCACTGAACCTTCATAACAAAAAAGAAAACTGTGATTAAGCTAATGGAATTTTGATTAATTATGTAGCTTTTTCTTTCTTTCTTTTTTTTTTTTTTTTTTTTTTTTTGTTGCTTTGAGACGTTCCATGTGATCTGAGCCACTGCACTGTTTTCTCCACCATGACTCTGTAGGTTAAGTGCTACCACCGACGGAGCCGAGCAGCAGAGAGGGAGGTAGTTTTCAGAGCCCAGTTCCACACCTGCACCGTTCATGGAGCCCAGCTGTGGTTTGGCAAGACAGAACTAGACCAGGCCTGCACGGGTACAAAAACCACAAAGTTGATTAGAGAAACGATATAGTTTCACAAAGGCATTACAGAAGTGGGTGGAGGAAGGGTATTTCAAATTGCAGTACCATTCCACATCACGGCACTGTACTAGGTATATACTACAGCTTTGCTGCACTAGAATGTGAAGAAACTCTAAACGTATGAATGAAGAAAAAAACATAGGACTCCAACAGCTATATATTTCCATTGCTTCCTTGACTGTAAATGAAGACGCACTTAACCCCCACAGCCCTCCAAGACCATTGTAGTTTGCACCTTGAGAAGAATAGCAAATGACAGAAATGTTTGCACATAACCCATCAAGCAGCAGCAGCTGGACAGAAGCAAACACAGTACAATTTATAACTAATATTATTCACACAGATTTTTATTTAATTGTCCAAGGAAAGCTTCTCATGATATATCTCTTTCATGTGTTCCGTTTAATTTCTTAAACCCATTTTATGTCCTTTTTTTGGGAAATTTATTTCTGCTTTGGAAAGAGCAGAAGCAATTTGGCTTTGAATTTTCTACATAGTAGATGACACTTTCTGTTGTTAATGCTCTGTCATCTTTCTGCAGATGACCGATTCCCTCCAGATGCTGCTGTGGAGTTTATCTTTTCCAGTGGGCCAGGAAAAATAAAAGGTGAGGTTTACTGACTGTCTGGCTGTCACTGTATCCTTTGGTGTATGTATTACATCTTATTTTCTCTTTAATATGTATATTTTTTTTCTTTCCAAGGTCGGGAATTCCACAAGAATGACACTTCCATCAAGGTCAACTATAACACCTCTGACCCAGTGGTCAGATGGGATTCCTACGAGAACCTCAATTTTTACCAGCAAGAGAGCTTTGAAAGTAAGAATCAGAACAGAGTAATAATTAAGATTTAGATTCAAATGAACGTAAGACCCAAGTCTCACCAGGAACTGTTTATTAGGAGCTTGAGTTACAACACTGAAGTGTCACAGTCCATGATTTGCATCTGTGGGGTGGGAATACCATCTTGATGCAGAGTGCGTAAAAGTGAAGTAGAAACTTTTAGGACTGTGGCAAACATTGCGTAAGATGGCTGCCGAATTTGTGTCCTCAGGGGACAAACACCTTCCATTACCCATCTTTCTTCTTTCAAAATGTTTGCAACTAAATCAACAATATTGAATGTTTCCATTATCATGTAAAAAGATCTACAAAATAACAGAAGAGGTAGGACTTAAAGCACTGGTGGAATCACACAGAGAAAATTAGCAAGTAGTTGAATGTCACATCAAAAAGATGGACTGGCAACCTCTCCAGGGTGTACCCCTGCCTATTGCCTTAAAGAGCTGGGATAGGCTCCAGCACCCTGTGATCCTATCAAGAATCCAACGGGTATAGAAAATGGATGAGTGAATACCACATGATCACATTTCAAAATGTAAGCCATGTCTTGGCAGGGAAATGGTAAAATAATTAAATCAGTGCACAATTCTTGAAAAGGTGTTGTGAGATTGCTTTATTCTGGACTGTGGAACTCTGGCATGTTTCATCTCAAAATGGGATTGTCTTTTACCTTTCCATTAGACATCTCTCACACAAGAGGGCCTTTAGATGGCAGCTTGTATGCCCAAGTGAGGAAACGACGTGGACCAGGAACAACCGCCTCCACAGCTTCACCCAATGGATGCCTGACAAGCAGCCCAACTGTCAAACCCCAATCCCCTACCCAGCCTCAGCCTCACACCTATGCCTCTAATTCCAGTGGCTCCACAGTTCCTTCTGTTCACCTGGCTGATGCCTCCCCACCCATGAACAGCCCTGTTCGGGAAAACACTGACTGTCCATTGAGAAGAGGAAACATGGAAGACAGAGCAACAGAGAAGACAAAACGAAAAGAAAGTGATAGAGAAACAGCTATTTTAGATGATGGAGACCCATCAAGTCCAGGGGGCTTAAGAAAAGAGCGCTCCTGTTGTGTTCAAGTTAATCCAAAGTGTACTGATGCAGAATGGGAAAGGGATAGAGAGCTCTGTTTTTCCAATGGTCATTGTCTCAAATGTTGGAGCAGCAATAAAAAGCATCCAAAAAGTCAAACTCTGCCAGCTTTACCCTCCAAATCTATGTCTCCTCCTCTACATTCAACTCACATGGAACTCTGCCATCGCCACAGTGCCAATCATTTGCCTGAGTTACCTTGGGAACGTGCACCTGCTCCACCATCCCTGCCCTGCCTTCACAAGCCATGTTACCCTTATCCAACTCCTGAACATGCCCACACTCACAGCTACACCCTGCCAGCATCAAACAGACTCTGCACTGGGGAAGAGTGCCACCTCTTCCACTATTCCAGCCACGCTCCAAGCTCTCACCTCTCCCACCAAGCGCAGCCCTCAAGCCCATACAGAGAAATGCTCTTCAGCTCTCCTCCATTATCCTCTTGCTGCACCTGTCAGGACTGCTCAAGCAGGCAATCAGCCTCAGCAAGAGCATTCCATCCACTACACTCAGACCAGTCAGACAACCCACACTGGCCCCAAGGAGCTGGGATACAGCAGATAAGAGAGGCACCTCCACTATGGGAAACCGAAAATCCATGGGAGCTGGCAAGGGGGGCAGAGTTTTGGCAGTGCAAATCATCCATGTCGCCATTTCGCCTTTGCCATTCCACTTTAGATGAAGTGCCAAATCCTGAGCAACATAGATTTGACATCAGACCTCATCAGAACTACCCTGTTCCTCAGTCAATGATGGACATGCGAGATGGAGCAAGCAGTGGGTATCACACTCCTCTACAACCCCGCCACTCATGCCCTTGCTCTCCATATCAGTCATCCCCATCTGACAGTCGTGAGAGCCGCGGTTATGCCTCAGGGTACCACTCTGGATCAGCTTCACCTCTGCCTGCAAGTAGCCCATCTCCTGGGAGGGGAAGGCTGCCTAACACCTCCTTGAGAACAGAACAGCCACACACTGAGCATCACAAAGGTGAATGAGGACTTGTTGATCAATAGTTTTTAAAGTGGAAAGAACATTCTTTAATGCTTCGTGTAAACTCCTCCATTATTTTGTGATATCTAAACCCTACCCTTTTTAATCTCTCCTGTCAAGTGGAAAAGGCCCAGATGGATACAGAGGATGACATATCTCAATGTTCAGGGAGTAAGTCTGACTCTCGTGGTCAGTCAGCCACCCCTGGGCTGGACTCTGATCATGACTACACACTTATTGGTAGCAGCAGTCCAACTCACACAGAAGACAGGTGGGTAAAACCTTTTTGTAGACATTTTATAATTCTGGAAATAGAGCTGGATTTCTCCATATGTCGAGAAAGTAATCTTTTTTCCCATCATATTTTGTCTTTTCATCAGTGTGCATGCTGATAGTCCCCTTCAAAGCCAAGAAACTTCTACACACACAGAGTCCAACACAGATAGCAACAAATCTATCTTGCCAGTACCAACAGAAACACAGACCCAAAGTTCAACCACATCAACAAACCCCAAACAGCCATCAAGCGAGTCTTCTCAGAGTTCTGAAATTAAAACTGAAGCAGCCGAGGTCATGGGAAGTAAAGATGCATGTAATCAATCACGTCCTTCGAACTTTGCTACCACTACCATCACTCCAGTCCAAGTGCAGCTCAATGGGTGTGCCCTTCCTAGTGATACCCCATCGAACTGCAGTGAAGGTGTAGCTATAAATCCCTCGGCTAGTCTAAGTTCTAGCCCCTCCACCACTTCCCCAAATTCTCCTGTTGGCTCACCAGAGATGCAGTGTTCTCCTCAGCATTGCACATCTGCTGCAGATACAGCAGGACAAAGACTGAGCCCAGACAGAGACAGATCAGTTGACACCAAACCTCCATCACCTGTCCCCGATGGATATCATACACCCACCTTTCCCTTAGCCCCCTATTACTACTCATTACTAAATGTCCCACATGTCCCATACACTGGGTACACTGCAGTAACAATCCCTGCCATCCAGCCACCCCTTCCAGAGAAAAAACGCCTAACCTCCACACCAGCATCCTTGAATGGACACAACACTCTTATAAGGGTCTCCTCAGCTCCTTTGGCTAGCCATCATGTTACTTTCTCCCCTGCCGTTGGAGAGCAAAAAAGGGGGTCTGCACATCACGGCTGCAGGGAGGAGGCAGACATCAGGGTGAATGCTAAGTTTGTCCAGGACAGCTCCAAGTACTGGTACAAACCAGGAATCTCCAGAGACCAAGGTGAGGGTTGTACAGGGAAGACAGGGGGGTGTTCTGTGATATGTTAATAATTTATAAATAATTTGACCAGTAAGTATGGGGTGGAAATCTGTTTCTTTCTCTCTTTTTTAACACCTCTACTCAAACAATTCTCCTCCATCATAGCCATAGCTGTGTTGAAGGACAAGGAACCAGGAACTTTCCTCATTAGAGACAGCAACTCATTCCAGGGTGCTTATGGTCTTGCCCTTAAGGTGGCGACTCCTCCTCCTAATGCCAACTTCATTGTGAACAAAGGTATTGACTGCACTAATGGAAAACCTAAATTACTAACTGGGATATAAATATAGTAAACAGAAAACCTTTAAAAACATAAATGAAGCATGATCATAATGGTGTAAAAGTGCAACAATTTTTTAGGTTTCTTATATAGATCTGTTTTTTTTCTCTGATACCCGACATCACAACAGCCAGGTTAAGATGATCTTTTAGCTGGTTAAGAACAAGTATACAAAGAATCTTCGGTTTATTAGAAAGCTGAATGGCAGCATGACAGTCTGTCTTATTTTTAAAAATTCACTCATCCTCTCCTCTTTCCCAGGGGATCCTCTGGAACAGCTGGTGAGACATTTCCTCATCGAGTCTGGGCCACGGGGAGTGAAGATCAAGGGCTGTCAGAATGAGTCCTACTTCGGTCAGTCATGTGGTAGACACAACTACCACACTGTGTTGCACATAGTTATGCATGGGATATTTTAAACCCATAAACCCAGAGACTATTTATTTGAATGTTTTAAGGATGTTTGATCCAAAAGTAGCTTATACTTTGTGTTTTAAATCCTTTCAAATATATCACAGTACAAATCTGCTTCACCCCTTTTTAATCTTTTTGCTTTTGTTTCAGGAAGCTTATCAGCCTTGGTGTATCAGCATTCAATTACTCCTATCTCTCTGCCATGTGCCCTCCGCATCCCAGAAAAAGGTAATATTACCATGATTAGATTTAAATCTCAAACAGTGGGTTACTGCAGCAGTTAACTCTCTGTATAATTTTGATTATGTCAAACACTTGATACTTCAGATCTGGTTGGGGAACTTCAGCATATGCAGAGTGTGACAAATACCAGTACAGCAGCTGACCTTCTCAAACAAGGAGCAGGTATCACACAAATTTATTCATGCAGCGCAGTAGTTTCAGTTCTTTCCTTTAACTTAAACTCTTAAACTGCTCACATCTTAGATTTTCATCACACAGACCTGTTTCGATCATATGCTAATGTTAATCCATGTCTTTTTCACCTCTCCAATGATACAGCCTGTAATGTTCTTTACCTAAACTCTGTGGAAACAGAGTCACTTACGGGGCCAGAGGCTGTGTCCAAGGCAACCAAGTGTACTCTAGCTCTGAATCCACGCCCAGTCGCAACAGTGGTCCACTTCAAAGTGTCTTCTCAGGGCATCACATTAACCGACAGCAAAAGAAGGTACTTTTTAAGCACCACAGACTTGTTTATTAGGGAGAAGACCACAAAGAGTCAGCATATTGTTTATTTCTTCACAGGCTATTCTTTAGGCGGCACTACCCAATCAACAGTGTCACTTTCAGCAGCCTTGACCCCCAAGATCAGAGGTGGGTGAATGTGGCATTTGAAAAAAGTAAGCATTGTAATTTCACATTCTGTTATTAAAACCAAATCATACATGTCTGATTGTCTTCACTAAAGGTAATACTAAATGTGTGTTTGCTGGTAATGTGCTACTTCTGGCCATGTAGACTTATATTTCTTACAATATAAGTTCTCTTTGTGGGTTCCCTGTCTGCTTTTTTACTCTGAGAGATGAATATGAGATTGCTGCTCAGTGTCTAGTCCCGTGAAGCAGTCTTCATATCCTTGTGATTCATGTATTCCTACATTTTGTCTCTGTCATGCTTCAGGTGGACTAATTCTGATATCACGTCATGCAAGTAAGTGTTTTGTGTCTCTGTGTTTTCCCACCTCCATCATATCACAACTTTTTGCAAAGTGCTTCTTTGCATGGCACTTAATCACCATCAGATGTGTTGCTGACTTTTAGGGAAAAATGTGGTGACTGTCAGTGTGAAATATTGTTAGGTCTCCGGTTATTTGACTTTTTATTTTTCTTCTCTGGCACAGGATGTTTGGCTTTGTGGCCCGACGAGCAGGAACTGCTACAGAGAATGTGTGTCATCTGTTTGCTGAGCTGGATCCTGATCAACCAGCTGTGGCAATTGTCAACTTCATCAACAAAGTCATGCTGGGACCACAACTACAAAGATGAGAAACTAAGCAAATGAACACTTTTTTTTAAAATGCCCCTCCCACTATTTTGTGCCTCAGTTTTTTGGTAAAGTAACCACTTTTGCAGTATCACTGAAGGGCGACACATTGTTTAGAAATCAGTTTGCAGAGCAGGGAGTAACAGAGGAATAGTTTTAAGTGCCAAAGATGGATTCATCTGGATTTTTTATTTGTTTGTTGTTTGTTTCCCTTGTTATTATCATGTCTTTGATTATTCCCAATGATATCACGTGCACCTAGGTTCAGCAGCTGCATGAGGGAAAACTCATTTACCACACATATCCATTTCTCAATATTAGTATAAATACTATAATGAATGAGACTGAGGAGGTCTTAACAATGTAGTAGAAAGTCAGAGTCATGTTTTATGGCGTAAAGTGGTATAATCATAGCTATTTTGTCTTGTGAAGTGACTGAAAGGAAAGAGCATGTGATTTAATGAATGGTTTTGTGTATTATGATCACCCATGGATAAAGAGTCCTTGGCTGCATTTAAGTTAATTGTTATGGACATATTAGCCTCCTTATATTATTCAGCACCACATTTGTACTGATGAAAGTCTATTTTTGTTAAAGTGATAATAGCAAATTCTCTTAGACTAGAATTTAAAACAGATGGTTTAAACACAGCCTTCAAAACAGAATTAATCAATAACTCTTACAGATAGATATTTTCAAAATTTCTCAGTCAACATGGACATTTTTTAAAGCTGTTTACCAGCTATAATAAATTTTCATTTGAAACATCTGATACTAATTTTCATGAAATATTTATTTTAACCAAACCACGTTCTCTACAGCCAAGAAAATAATTAATCAGATTATTCTGTGAACCACAAACAATATATTGAGAATAAATAGATCATCTGAGAAGATTTACAATGTCAACAGTTTTGTTATATCATAAAAAGATTCAGATTTAGCAGTGTCAGTGTCAACTCACACTGTTAAAGTAGTTTGTGAGTAATACACTGTAGTTTGTATTAGATTTTAACAAATATGCATGGATGCACAGTTTAATTGACTGATAGCTTCAGCAGGAAATTTATTTTACAAACAGTTTTTTATTATTAGTATTATTATAAAGTAAAAGTATTTTTGAAGGATTTCTTGCTCTTTTTTAACTATATATATACTCTTCTGTTTGGTAATTGTGGATTTTATAAAAACTGTATTTGGATTCTTTTTTCTTAGTACAATCATTTTTCATATCTGATTTTTATGTAAAAGAAGTAATATATTTTAGACCATTATGGTGTATAAACGAAATGTGTTTGTCATAACTGAAAAAAAAGTAAACCAATAAAGCCAAACCAAATACATACGTGATTTATTCAAAAGCTCTGTGTGTTTAAGTTACTCTGAAGAAAATGTGTAAGACTATTTAGGGTCAACTTCTGGAATATATTTAACGACATTCCCACCTCATAAATTTCCCATTTAATCCAATTTGATGCAAGGTTAACAGATAAAAGTATTTTAGTCCAAAAGGACGAGGTCCCACCGAGATTTGAACTCGGATCGCTGGATTCAAAGTCCAGAGTGCTAACCATTACACCATGGGACCGTCTGTGTCAGGACCATTCGCACATCTTTAAGCAAACCTCAACACAGTAATTACGTATATTTATTTACATATAACAGTTATATATAATAGTAGTAGTACTTAATGAACATTATCCCTCTAAATTTACCCTATACAACGATACATTTCCAAACGTTACGTCACTAAGACACAGCAGCCTTAGAGCACAGAAGCAGAAGCTAACCTAGCTAACGGTTAAGGAAATTCGCTGTGTAAAATTAACGGTTGCCAGTCGCGAGGATTAAACCACGAAACGATGTAGACTTGCTATAACATTTATCTGAATCACTTGATACTCTGATACAAAGACGAAGACTTCTGTCCATTTGCTGGCTACGTTTATTCGCTATCCGTAGGTAAATACTACCCAATTTCTAATCTGACAAAATAAAAGCGTTATTTTCAAAATAAAAGTATGATTATGTGGAGGGTCTTAGCGCTATCGTGGTCGTGGAGTTCCCTTTATTGTGACAGATATTTTAACCAAGGCTAAACTGAAATACTTAAATTTATTTACAATGACTGTACCAGTCGAAAGCCCTCAACAACGTTTATTAGCTGTCTCGGAGTAAAGCCCAGGACTGCTTTTCTGAATTAACACTGAGTGACAACAATTAAATGATGAGGCTGGACTTTTGTGCATTTACATTCAATAATCATGTACACCTTTCTCAATTACTGTGTTGTAGATGTTGAATGTAATCCACAAGTGTGTGTAAAATGTGTGGTGCCCTCAGCACCAAAATAATAATAATAAATAATAATAAATAATAAATTGGAACAGCCAATATTAGATCATTCACAATATTAGGGAGAAAAATGCAGTACTACAAGGCTTGCATACAGAATACAATAGAAGATCATGTCATATTCATATGGACACATACTTTAAACAATATTTCTGAGTTTATTTGTTTTTTTTTTTAAATTTATTCCATATCTTACAGGAGGAAAGTTGAATTTCAGCTTCCCCATGACTGTCAACAGGTCTCAAAACCATGGAGACGTAACACCATGACTAAAATAACTAAAATTCTATACTAACACACTAGAAAAAGAAAACAACTTCATTTCTTAAAAAAATCTTTTTAAAAAATCCTATTACTCCTTTTAGATGGATGACCACAACCTAAAGATCTTTGTAGTGCTGTAAAGTTCTCAGGAAGTATATCTGACTTGTAAATATGTGGTCCTTGTTTGAGCTTCCCCATATATACACCTACCATGGGCTAGATCTGCATGAACACCTGTCAGTATTTATAATGTGCTATGCTTTTGGACTATCAAACCACACCAGTGAAACCACAGCAAGACCAAGACAAAGATGAAATGAGCCAATATGGAAAATCAAAAGCCCGAGGTAGAAATTATTGTCAATGGACCCACTTCAACATTCCCAGTTCCTTGATTACCTGCATGTGATAGAATCCTTTTTGAATCATCTTTTCAAAGGGTCAATCAGTATTAAAAGTTGGCCAAAATATCTGAAGCTGGTTCTTGTCCTGCCTCACTCAAATCCTGACCTGAGTGGGTCATTTCAGTGGTGGGGCTGGACAAGACAACCTCTTCAACCAGGAGGAGACCCTTTCAGTCATTGTGACTCTGACGATAGCTAGCCTTGAGCTCTGCTTCAAATGGGAGCTTTTAACAGCACTTATCAAGCCCTCAAAAAAGAAAATAAGCCAGTATAACACTACACACACTTGTAAAGTAAATCAGGTTTCATTTGCATTTGTGGAGCTGTTGCTACTGCTGCATGTGAAAGCTCAGCTGTGTTTGTGGAGATAAATTATCCACAAGTTCCAAGAGAGATGTCTGCTTCTGTGTTCTTGCAAATTCAGGGAAGATTAAAACATTATTTTCTGACAAATTCAGTACTTCGTCACTTAGTCAGGGGGCAGGGCTTCTCATTTGTCCTATAAGACTTGTTAGGTCATCAGATCACTTATCTTTCACACACTGCATAAACTTCAGGCGGCCATCAGACATTACACTCTATATGAGACCCATTTACTAAATCTAATCAAACCTTTATTCTGTATGTGTCATCAATCCTCAGGGTTAAAGTGTCACATGACCCCTACAAGACAAGTAGTACTTCTGACCGCTACACATGGTACTGTCAATAGACTGAGCACCTCCTAACTTCCTTCAAAATCTCACTCTAAGGGTTTGTGAAAAGTTGACATCTCTGACACTGAAACAAAACAAAAATACTTTTATGAGCTGTTCCTAGGCAACTGGTAATTCAGCAGATGCTTAAATCAAATGTCAGGTTTTAAGTAAGACTGCTTTCATTATGAAGTATTTCCTCAGTTGAGAAACGGTTGCATTTCTTTCTATTATTGGAACATCTTGACTTTAAGATATGCCATCTAAAATGCCCTATCATGTGTTTTTATAAGTATCATAAGTACCAGCTTAAAGGCAAGTATGTTTTTAAAAATATGACATTGAGCTAAGGCACATATTTAGTTTTGCAGCCCTTACAACAATCAGCATTTACTTGGTGTCTATTCTTGAATGGGGGAGGGGTAATCTCTTCACTGGGGTCATCAGAAGGTCACCCTCTTCTACTGGTGTGTCAAGATCGACTGTCCAGAACTCTTCGAAAAGAGTCATGACAACATTTGACTGTTATAAATATAAATATACATGAAAATACAGTTTTGAACATGAAAATTTAAAAAAAAAAAAAAAAACATAATATGATGTCATAATATGATATGACAAACTAATATTCCAGTTTCCATCTGGTGCTGGTTTTAGACTGCAAGGTGGCCCAGGTCCTTTTTTTTTTTTTCTTTTTTTTTTCCTGTGGGCCATGCTGTTACAGAACTAAGCATCTTCCTTGAAAAGGGTGTTGTCTGAATTACAGCATGTGTAGCTTCAAAACTTATATCATATAAACAAAACAAATATATGTAGGATATGTGTATAGAAAAATCAGTTATGTGAGAATTTTTGTGTTTGTGAAATATAGCTCTGCTGTTCCAGAGGACATCTCTTACCATTCAAGGTTAATATACTATTGTATTTGTTATATTTAGATTTTGCCGAGAGAATTAATAGGTTCAGTTTGACTCCAACTGGGTTGAGATGTGCAGTGAGTTAGGTACATACTGTTTGAGGTATAACACAATGGAAGCTTTATTCTTCTTCTGTTGCTTGGAGACAGCAAAGGCACCACTCCAGTTTGGATTTTTTTGTTGTTTGAAATTTTCTCAGCAACTTGCTCAGAAGAACATTTTATTGGCAGGCAGTAATGGATTCATAGTTGTTAAGCTCTGAGCAATTTTGTAACATTCCAACACTTTTGGATTGTTGTCTTGTTTGGTTTTTTGGGGACTTTTGTTTGTTTGTTTTTCAGTTCTTTCTCAGGCCAGTGTGAGCTCATGTCTTCCCTCATTCTCCCAGAAGAGGGAACTATAGGAACTTTTATGGACTTTGTGAATTTGGTTAGTAATAAGATCTCCATATTGCAGCAAGTGGCAAGCTGCTGCAGGAAAACAGTAAAAGCATTGCATGAAGCCTAAGATTTCACGGTCAGTGTGTTGTTATTTTTGAGAATTGAATCATGGAAAAGCTTAAATACCTCACATTAAAAAATTATTATGTTTGTATTTAACAGGTCCAAGAAGTATAAGTCCGTAAACAGCTCCCACTCCTTATCTTCTGAGGAATTTGAGAAAAATAACCTTTGGTCTTCTAAGTGTAAACCTAAAGAATTCCAGTAATGCTGAGGAATGAGAGAATGAATGAGAGGAACTTAAACAAGCCATGCAGGGCAATTCTTTGTCACTGGTGCACATGAAAAGTTGTACTGCTTTTGAAGACAAGAAATGGAAATGTTTTTGAGCAAACCTCGTGACCTCCATAATAATAGACTTATCAAAACAACAGCTATAATTATTCAATCTGTTAGAAGTGGTAGTATGATGCAGGGAGTGGCAGTAGGACAGAAGAAGTGATGTAACAGTCTGATGGCAGGAAGGACACTGCTGTCCTGAACCTTCTAGAAATTATATTGTAGAAATGTTTTCTGGAGGGTGCTTGTGTCTAAGAGGAGCCTGCCCCTACGTGACTTGATGGGTGTCCTTTGAGCATCTCTCATTGTACATGCCCTGGTGGGTTGTACATGCCCTGGTGGGTTGACTGCGAGAAAGGACATTGTTTACATCACCTGCTGTACAGTTTTACAATCCAGGGTGGTGGAGCTTAGACACCATGCAGAGATGCAGCTGTTACAATTGCTCTTAGTTCGACACATGTTGACATGTCTCAGAATGTTTAGAGTCCTGTAATATTTCCATGCTTATGTCAACCAGTAGTATTGATCTGAAGGTACTTAAAAATGCTGACTCTCTCCACTTCAGAAATACCGATCAATGTGTTTCCTCTTCAACTTTGTTACTTCCTGAAGCCTAGTATCAACCCTTCACCTCGTCCTGTCATCATTTTCTGTGCAGACTTGTAACTGTGTTTAAATCCAAATATGAAGCTAGCTTAGTGGAAGATCAAGTTTGTTGGGTTTTAAAGGTCTTTCACACGCAATGTTTAGTAAATAATAATAATAATAATTGTCTTCTTTTTTAAAGAGGCATGAGTTCTTTAGATTATGTCTTTATAATATGTTATATCAGGTCTTTTTAATATGTCCATTAAGTCTTTTGGTTCAAATATATACACTATGACCTCACCTATTCTCTGTAGGTGATTGCACTTTTCTGTCTTTGGACCTCTACCAGGGATCTGGGAGCTTTTGGGTTTTGTGCAGTATTTTTGCCCTATTTTGTCCTGGGCTTGTACTCTTTTGGATAGAAATATCTGATGTTGTTCTGGGGATCAGCTGGACCCACTCTCCCAGCTTGTAGGTCACAGCTCCAAATGCTCCAGTTACATCTGGAGGGACGGTTACTCTCACCTTCCATATCTTTCCTATCTTCTCCTTCAACTCTTAGTATTTCTCCAACTACTCATGTTCCTTCTTCTTGATGTTGCTGTTGCTCGGCATTGCTATGTCTATTACAACTGCTTTGTTGTGGAGCTTGTCGACCACCATGATGTCCACCTGTTTAGCCATCACGAGTTTATCAGTTTGGACTTGGAAGTCCCACCAGATCTTTGCTCTTCCATTCTCCAACACTCTTGTAGGTATCTCACATCTAGACTTCAACAATACTCGGTACAGATGTTCCTGCATTCAATTCCAGCTACTTGGTTAGGGTATTCCATGTTTGTCTTACCTGCCAGCACCTTACGTCCTGGTATTATGTGCTGGACTGATGCAAAAGCATTTTTGTACAGTCTGCCGCTGGGTTCGTGTCTGGTGTGCAGGACCCGGGTCTCTATCGAGGCCTGTTCTTGTGCTGCAATGATTAATGCCTCTGTGCTGTCCTTCAGACCAGCCGTTTCTAGCCACTGGTAGGACTTCTCAATGTCAGCAACTTCCTCAATCTGTCGGTAATGCATGCCATACATTGGCTTTTCTTTCCATGATGGTTTCCCCTCCTTCTCTTCCTCTGTCTCACTGGATTTCTGCTGTCTGAGACATTCCCTGAGCAGTTCATCATTAGGAGCCATATTCTGGGTGGATTTCTGAATCTTTGTTGTTTTATCCTGGATTGTGACTTTGATGTTCACTAATCCCCAGCCTGCCTCCTTCTGCTTCATGTATGTGTCGGACTTGGGGTGGAAGACTTCATGGATCATAGGAGGATTTTTTTTTTTTTTTGTCTTGACATCAGTGGCTTCCATTTCTTCCAGTGCCCAAGCTAAGATACCAGTGAGGTACCTGATTACTGGCAGGGCACACAGCTTCAGCTTTTTTCTTCACATCCAGCTGGCTCCTCAAGATCTGCCTTACTCTTTTTAAGTTATTGACAGTAGCTGACTTCCTCACAGCCTACTCATAGTTGCCATTTGCTTGTGGGATTGCAAGGAATTTTTAGCTGCTTAGAACATCTGATATGTTTCCTTCTGGAAGTTTTAGCCCCCTCAGTTGTGATAATTTGCCGCTCTTTGATACTATCCAAGCACATTTATCCAGCTCGAATGGCAATCTGATATCACTGCTATATATCCTGGCGAGGTGGATCAGTGAGTCTATTTCATACATAAAATTTTTTTTTTTTTAAACTGAAGCAGAAGCAGTGTAACAGCACCATGTCTTCACAGCTCTGTTCAAAGCAGCTTTTCATATCTAAAGCAAATGTAAAAGGACATGAAACTTGGCAAAGATAAAAATGAAGTCACCAGATAATTTTATAAAGTCAACGTGCAATGTAAATCTCAGCAGCTCACTGAATGACTTATTTTCAAACATAAATGGTCCCAAGAAAGTGACCAGGTTGTTCTAAACCTCAAACTGACTGAGCTGATTAGCATTTCAGAAACTCAAATATTTTCTATGTTAATGTTATGTTTCCAAGACATGTTATATCAGAAATCAAGATAGTGCTAAAAAGGCCAAAATAATGTGATTTTCCTTCGTCATTGCATCCTGATGGCTGTTTCACTATTTGTCAGATTGATAAAATAGGGACTTTGTTGTGCCAGAGTCATGGGCCACTAATGAGAACTGACACAAGTTTTAGCTTTAGGTGTTGAATGTTTGCAACTCTGACAACAGGAATGGAAGAAGTGCACATCTTCGCCACCACTGCCCTGCCTGTCATCAAGTCCAGGACTCAGTTGCATGAAGTGAGGCTCATGTGGTCCCAGAGGGTGAAGGTATTTGTAGATGGTGAGTTATTATCAGAAAATCCACAGCTGTGCAGCGCTTTTTTTTTTTTTTTTGTCTAAATGAGTTAGGACATGTCAGGTTAAGGTGATTGCAAACTCAGACGATTTAAGACTCAATACAAAGTTGTGATTGTCTTCATTGTCTGCATTAGGGAAGGAGAGTCTGTGTGGCTGCACCGGTGGATGTGGATCTATGTGGGTCTTAACAAGATGCCTAAGGAATCTCATGATGACAGAACTAAGTTGAGAAGGGTACCATTCCCTCAAGCAGGATATCCAATCAGTTTCATGGGAATAGCATGCATTTATTGTGTATTACATGGAAATATCCTGTAAAAAAAGAGCAGACAAAGGCTGAGTGTGTCCATTAGGACATCTGCCAGCTGAACTGCACATGCTCTCAGAATCTGGTCCAAGCTGCTCTCAGATACTTTAAGTGGGTTGGCAGAGCTTAGGGCTTTACACTTGCTAAAACTGTGCACTCTTAGACACGGGAGTTCTTGCTGTGATTCTTGGAGGTTGTGTAACATGACAAGATTGCATGAGAGACACAGATATGTGCGATTCCATCAGACTAACTGATTTTAAAACAAGAGGAAGAACCCACTCGCTTATATTTAAGCATCTGGAAAGATTTTTTAATGCATCACAATCATCATTTTACTAGATGTCAGGATATCTAACACAATATGCTTGTTTAGTCCAGTTGAATTTAATTCTAATAAATGATTCAGTATCATGACAGCCACAGCTGCTGCTGACGAAACTGACACCAAATCAGATGACAACATAGATGCAACATTGTTGCAGAATTTTCACAATGGTGGGTAATCCCACATCATATGCGAGAAAGTTATATGAGCTTCCACATTTAACTTTCTTGCATATGAAAATTACAGTCACTTTTGCAGCCTTTGCAAAAGATGCAAAATGTGATTGCATAT
>JAOWBL010000020.1:15125477-15157066 GCA_028564865.1 Zenarchopterus dispar | reverse complement strand
ATATATATATATATATATATATATATATATATATATATATATATATATATATATATATATATATATATATTATACACCCTTAAATAAGTACACATTCATGTTATAGCTTGAACATACATATGTATCAGCATGTCTTAGCTGATGTTTTGTCCATCATCTATTATCATTTTACAAAACAGAGTAGTGCAAGGCTAAATCTGGCTGTCCTTACGTTATATTCCAGCTCTGTTACTATGCCAGCTATTTATGTCTCTGCACCAGTGCCACAAATACCAACTCCTGTGGTTACAGTGGTTCAAGTTTTTCTGATTTATGAGTTTCACTCCCTGACTTTTTGAACGGCAGGCCACTTTATTCTGAAGAACTGGAGCATCTGAGGACACAAAATGGCTGAGCCAGGATGCATGTCTGACATGGGTGTTGTGGAGCCAAATAAATCCCCAGTTAGCAAAACAGCTTGATCCAGTACTGGTGCCAGACTTGGAAAACAGCCAAGCCACAGGACAAGGAGCAATCCTCCATGAATATAAACCTAACACCCACAGAATTTACTACTAGTTATTGCACTTGAATCAACAGTTAATAAGTTTATCAAATCTGTCTAAAAGTGCTGGCAGGCTCCGGATGTACATCTGAGCTGCAAATAGAATGTGAAACTGGCATAAACAAGTCAATAACGGACAGTGAACTTTGTACATGTCCTTGGGGTTTATGGTGCGAACCTAATTGTTTATTGGTCTGCACTCTTTGGCCAAATGGCAACTACAAAATGTATAACTGTTTAATGTGGAATGGACTAGAATAGTTAGGGAATGTTTTCTGTAAAAATTGTTGTTGTTTTGGAGTCAAAACAGTGCCAGAAGGGGATTTAAAGAACTGAACAGTAATACACATTGTGCTGTTGTTCTTGCACTCTTCAAAACAAGGATAGAGAAAAGTGACACATTTGATGAATGGATGTATCTTGGAGTTATTGTTCTCTAAATTGTAGAATGGAACAATGTGTTTCTAAAATAATGTTTTTTTTATCATGGCTATTGCTTATTTAAATATGATGTATTACCTAAGTGATTTGCATAAGTTTTTCTTTATTTTGATGTCTTATCATAAAGTAAATTAATTAAATAGTTAATTTAATTAACATAATATTTATATATAACATATTTATTGACTTATTCATTTGAGCATCTTAGAAGTCATAAAGAGTGAAAAAAACCCTTATCTCACTGAGTTATTTCTTGACAGAGAGTTGCTGGTATATTATGAAAATTAATTTGCAACAGTAATTTGCATCCATGTGATCTGTGTCCTCTTTCCATATTTTGCACAGACCCCACTCTTGTTTTTGCCTGGACTTGCATGTAATGGGCTGGCCCTCCTCTCTGTGTCCCACTCCCTTTCTTATCTGAGGCCTTTACGGTGTTTACACTACATTCTCACATCTGACCTTCCCTTAGGCCCTCCCTCAGTGGCTTTAACGCCACACACAGCCGCATAATACGATCAGTGCCTAAAAGACACCTAAATAAATTTGCTGGTGAATAGAAAAATATTCCAGTGACTTGTTCAACATATATTGGAGAGGGAGTTGTGCAGTTCGTATATTCTGAGGATACTCGTCCATTTCTCACCCGCTGCATATGTATAGGAGCAACGCCACGCAGCTGCATTGCCTTCCAGCCTACCACTATACCGCAGAGTGGACACACCCCTAAAATACCCACGCCTCGCTGCGCACGTATTGTGAAGTGTCAAGGAAAACTAAAGCATCCCACACGAGATAAAGCATGGAAAAACGCATTTAAAAGTTTCGGACGTGTAATAACGATTGCGATCATTTCGCGTTTTTTAATTTGTAATGCCAACGTAGCTCCAAATAAAGACGTTCTGGAGAACGAGGTGAAAGCAAGATTTCATTGAAATGATTTCTACCAAGTGAAACACTTATACGCCATGTGAGCGTGGTAATCCCCTCTCCGCATCGCCACTGATACCGAGATCAGCAGTACAACCATGTTGCTTTAAACCTCACGCGGTCAAAGTTGTTTACCTCTTCCTTACCTCTGACGTCACGACACACCCCTGTTTGAGAGGGCAAATCTTTGTGTGACGAGCAGCAGAGCAGACCAACCAGAATGGGCATATGCAGGACCATAGCCAATCACAACGCAGAACACACGTTGAAGGCGCTTGTGATTGGTTATCGTAGATCATGAAGGGGAAATCCCTTTTTCCTATAGAGGTCCAAAGAAGGGGCGGTGCAAAAAAAAAAAAAAAGTAATGGACATCAATTTGGATCCAGAAGAAGGTTTAGCTTATTTCTCGCTGGACAACCGTTAATAAGCCAGAGTCCTTTGTATTCTATATGTGCTAATACGTGCGTTTGCCAGTTATTGAGACTCAGTTGTTTTTTTTCTCCGTTGGATATTCGTGGTTCGCGGTCTCACAACGGTTAATAAGCTGAACTCGGTGCCGCGTTTAGGGTTAAAGCAGCCAGCTAACAACGCTAACGCTAGCTACTACAACCAGTGCTGTTTTGTGTGTGTGTGTGTGAGAGAGAGAGAGAGAGAGAGTGACAACGTCTGGAAGGGCGTACGAGTTTGACGTTGTTCTCCGAAGACTCCTCAGATTTCTGAGTTTAGTGAAGCGCGGCCGTCTCTTTTAAGCTAACCTACACACTTTACCGGAGCATGAAGACGACGACGGACGAAGAATAAAGAGGATTAAGAGCTACTCGGTCTTGATGGGGGGAAAAGTTGAGTGGAGGTATGAAATACGCATGCACTGCAGGAATGCTGGTCTCCTAAGTTAAGATTTAGTATTTTTTGTTGCTCAAGAAGCTTAAAGAAACAAATTTTGACGCAAAGTTGCAGAGGCGTCTTATCAGAGTACCCATTAACCTAAATGTTCTTTGAATACTACTGCGTGTGTATGTTGCTGTTAAAATAGTTCAGCGTTACATAAACAGAGCAACTGCAGGTCAGGTCTCAGGGTAAGGGCCCACTCAGTGACTTGCGACATACCATTTTGCTTTTTCATTGAACAGGATTAACAACCTTGGAAGAACCGAAGAAAGGTTTCGAGTCTAGCAAATTTTTCAGGGACATGCTAAAACCCCAGGTGAGCCATTGACGTTTCTCTTAAATTAACACATTGCAAAATGCACTTATTGGTAGTGATAGTATGACATTGTTTACTCACATAGAACTTGCGCTCTGTTGCCTTTGGCAGAAATTGTCAAATATTTTTATGGTCTCATGACTTCACAGCTTAACCCCATAAAGTGTTTTGCTCTTACAAAGGGAAAACAAATCTCACAAGTATAAGCAAAAATCTTGTTATTTTAAAGTGACAGGCCCTGCAGAAAACAGTCAAAGCCTGATTTTCGTGAAACAAAATCTGATAGATTGACCCCAAGATTTGCCTGTGCAAATCATTTAAGTTTTAAAGTTTTTTTTAAAATCATAATTATTAGGAACTTCTGCTGTTTGGTGTTTTTTTATGTATTTAATAAGGCCTTGTTATATCAACCCAAGAATCATTGTGTTTACACAGAAACATTTCAGATGCTTTGATCCTTTTCCACATTCATGGAATCAAAAACTGCAATTACATGGCAAGAAAAGACACATTTGTCACTGTCAGAAATACAGCAATGCTGTTAAGTGGAATTATTTGTGTTTATATATTTTGAGCAGCTAACTAAATATGAAAGCATATATAACCCCTATCAACAATGTATGTACAATGTTAACATTTTCGCCCAGTGAGTTAATTTTTTTTTTTGTTTCCCACAGTTATCAATTTTGCAAGAAAAACACATACAGAGTGTGTATGCCTTTTCATCTCACCTGATTAATTCATTTTGGAGAAATTGTGTTCTGCACATTGGTTAAAGACTATGTGTTTTTTAATGTTTATTTATTTAGGGTAGCATTGGAAATTAACCCATGTGAGAGCCAAGTGAGCTTTGGGGTTCAAATCAAGTTTATGATGGACTGAGCGTAGTCATGTAATAAGGGGTTGCATCCTGGGCTTGGTTTGTGTCCTTTTTACTGTGAGCTGTTTACAGGGCAGTGTTCTTGTGGTGATGGTACAGTCCATTAGGCTTCCTATACCCCCACCCTTTTTTTTCCTCTTTCTTTTTTCAAGACCACTGTAATTGGTAGCTTCCTTCTACATGTGACCTGACGGACAGAATGAGGCTGCTGTGCTTAAATCTAAAGACCCTCTTGTATGTATGTCTGAGCGTATACTCTGTTTTTATACATCTGTCCAGTTCCTTTGAAACTAATGACGTGTTTAATTCTCTCAAATGTCTTCAAGTCCTCAGTTAGCTCTTGTGGTTGCTGCTTTCTAGAATGAACACATCACACAGGTAAAATGTGTCACATATGGAGGGCAGGTTGTGCAGGAAAAAACTTTCTTGGAAAATTAACTATGCACTCACTATTATATATCAAAGGCTGGACATTTACATCCTAACCACTTCTAATATGTTTATAGTGTACAAATGGATTGCATAAGATACTTCTTATAGTTTATGTTTTTAATACAAATGTTTCCTGAAAGACAAACAAAATTTTGTGGAGGGTTATATAACTTGATTTGTGGGCTAAGTTCTTTTGCACCCACGTTTCACATGTCTGTCCAGTTTTGTCTAGTTGGCTTTCTGGGTTTGCAACGTCATGTGTTACAGAATATGTATTCTCTGTCAAATTCAGTATAGACATAAACAGGACTTCTGGCGTGTGTGAGTGTGTTTGAGTGAGCCTCTCCCTGCCTCGTCTCTTTCCCCTCTCCAGAGTCCAGCAAGAGGCCCACCATAAGGGGGTAGCCTGCTGTTACTGCCTCCATCTCCCTTTGCTGGCCAGCAGCAGGGCTTGGGTGTTGGGAGGAGGAGGGCTGTGGAGACCGTAGGGCTGGACATGGGACATGAGACCCCACACCCCTTCCACCCCGGTGTGGCCCATCCTGTATGGGGCACAGGTCACCTTGTCATGTGCTATTACTGCTGCTGCAACATGCTCCCTGTGATTGTTGGAAAGGAGCATGAGGCAGACTCATAGAGGCTGTGGAAGTGTGAATGAGAGGGAAGCAAAGAGACAGGACTGGACTAGTCTGCTCAGCCAGTGGTTTAGCTGCATTACAGACTCAGTTTGTCTGCTTTGTTGTGAGGTCCACATTGTCTCATTTAATCCATTGTTTTCGGTCCTCTGTCAGCACTCCCTTGCATTTTTACTTCCATGAGGAAATTTCTAAGACCAAATAGATTTTAATTAAGCTTCTTTTGCTTCTAATCCTAATCATGTTTTCAAGCAATGACGCTTGTTTTAATTATTCCTACTTTAATTCATATTTTAAGTTTTTCCTTTCATCCTATTTTTTTTCTTGCATGTATTAGGGGCTTACATATGCTTCTGTGTGTGGATCAAAAGGCCGTGTGTTTCCATTGTAGCCCAGTTCTCATTGCAGCCTGGGTCATTCCAGATCTGAGTTGTTTTATGTCGCTCCTGTCATGTACTCATAGTGACCCAACCTGAGGTATTTAGCAAAACACATCGCCTTATGTTTTTTCTCTGACTCACTTGATAAACCTCTCTCTGTCTGTCTCTCTCCCTCCTTTTTCCATTTCCTCCTTTTATATATTTTTTCACACTCTTTTACTTTCTCTTTTTCTCTTCAAAAGAAACTTTTGGCAGAACACAACAATTTCAGAACCATTTGTGGGATTGCATCATGTGATAGATTGAAGGTGCTCATTGGACTGTCATACATGGTCTCATTCTCTAAACCAGAAGCTCCTCAGCAATTCCTCTTTCCTCCACTGCTGCTATAAGTCTGGATGTGATTCTGACTCTTATGTGTTGGGATGTGGTCTGTAAGCTCATTGCTGACATTCTTAGGACGTGATGCCAGAGGTTTTTTATTTCCCGCTTTCTTTTCTCTCTTTTGCATGTCTGTGTGTGCTTGAAATGCTGTCTGGATCCTTCCTCTATGCACTTTTTCATGTCTTCCCCTTGTCCCCAGTCATTTAATTTCATTGCCTAGGATCTAATGCCATCATCTGGGTTTGTTGGATAGTTAATGGGGTATTGTGGGAGAGTGTTCTTGCCACTTGTGTAAGTTTGTCTAATATGTAGGTTACATGGTAAATATTTTTCCAGATCATCATTTTTGTTTCTTCTATAAGTACACATGATTACAAATATCAGCAACTACTTTCTATTTTGGCAATCATGAAGTTGTAATGTGGAGTAGGACGGAGGAAAATAAGTTTCCCTATTAGTGGGACTGGAGTTGCGCCATGGTCCACATTGGCACTTAACCCTACACGAATATCTCACAGCAGCTCAAGCTTCTGGTTGAAGCAGTAGCTGTTGCAGGAATGCACACATCCATGTAGTACTGCGTTGAAAGGGCTGTTTTTTGTTTTTTTTTAAATCCACGGTTATCCAAATAAATTGTCACTACTTCACAAATTACCTTCAAACAAATCTCTGCACTCTGTTTCTTCAGTTTCACCATCTGCAGCTGAGAACTCATTTTGCATTGATTGACTTCAAGTGTAAACTAATTAAAGGGTGCAAGTTGCAGCTTTTTCTTTTGGGACACAGTACTGCAGATGTTGCAAATACTTTACACTTAGAAAAGTTTTAACGGCGTGTGTCATATTCTGAGGATAATATGCAAAATTTGATGCAATTCCACTGAGTTTAAATATTCACAGGTGTTCACTAATGAATATTTTTATCGTTTGAATTTTCTGTGTGTTGTGTATTTTTGTTGGATTACTCCATTTATGTGACAAAGTGATTGCCCAAAGCCCTAAGTTTGTTTTAACACTGAATGGTATTGTCCTTTTTTGAGTATGAAATGTTCTGCAGTGTTCCATAGTTTAAATCTAACCTTTTAACAGTTATATCAACCCTTCTGGATGATAAGAAACATGCATGTCATTTCAGCAATAATGTGAATAAATCAAATAAGGAAAAGATGAGTCACTTCACCACTGCATGCTAAGCTGCACTTGCTCTCCCTCAGCTAGTCTGTTGGATATAAAGAAGGGAAACTCCCTGTTCCCTCATCCTACTGCACAGACAAAATTTGGGTTACGTCTTTATTTTGAAGCCTTCACCACCCAGTTAAAATGACATGCTAGAGTCAGTCTGTGGTACAGTGCATAATTCCAGCAGGCCTCATCTCTTGCTCATTGGTTTCCACTGCTGTTTTGCTGAGAGCTGTAGACACAAGTCTCTTACACACGTTGTTTTTGTCCTCTTTTTATTATTACCCACATAGGGTTCATCTGTTATCTTTAAAATGAGTGACTTGTAACAAAGGGGCAAAAGCTACAGTGTTTCTCTTCTCAACTTTTTTTCCCATCATTCATATAGAACTTAATTTTTAAGTTGGAATGGAGTTTGCAGATTATTCATTATGTTTTTGACATATTATGATCAAATATACACTGCCTTAATTGGCTAAAAGTGCAGAAAGCAGAGTGACGGGGGCTTTTTTTGCTTTTGTTAAACTATTTATGGCAGTTGTGTCCAATTATGTCATCCCTCATGTGCCCCTTTTTTTTGTAAGGTACAGATTTACTCCTTCAAGTGTGGTGCCTGGAACGACCCGTATCTATCAGTGGTTCAGTAGAAAGGTCAAGGGTGTAGATGTTGTCGTATGTCTCTCAACTCTGTTTGCCACCTCCAGTATAATACTGACTTAAACCTAAGGGACTCAAGCTTCTAAAGAAACCTGAATAAAGGCTGAAAATATATATTTTCTCTCATACAGCTGTCCAGGATACAGGAGATGATGACGCATCCACAACAGGCAATCATCTCCTCCATTTTAAAATGTAGCAAAAGCGAGACCTGCAGGAAGAAAAACACACTATAAAGCTTCAAACACGAGCAGCAAATTTCTGTTTCCCCTGATCCTTCTCAAGATGAGGGGGCTGTCAGAGATTGGACGCATTTATATTTAGTCAGTAATTGAAGGAGCTTGTGACGGTGTATTTTTAGACATAGCTTTTGAAATAACGAAAAGTGTCTGTTTACGTTGATCATCTTTGGGCCACTGTTCAGTGCCCACTTGTTATTGTTCTTCTTGTTTCCACGGCTGCCAGCAGGACACGTTGGGTTGCAGCAGCACAGAAATCCACTGTAACAACCGGGTCACCTCGCCCTTCTTTGCAGTTTCTAAGGACATGTCTGTTTTTAATCCACAGCTTCAGGAGTCCCCCAGTCCTGCTGCTTTGTGGCCTGATTCATTCGTGCATCTCTTTCTCTAAACTGCTCTCATTACAGGCTCACACTTCCTACCTCTGATGGCAAACAATCAGTCAAAGGGCAGTATATTCAAACTCATTTGAACAGCTTCAAGATGACGAACACAGAAATAGATGGAAGGACTATTTCACTGCAACATTGGGCTCTCAGAATAATTGAAATTCAATTGGCATTTCAGCAATGGTTTCAAATAGATAAGCAGTAGAATTGTTAAAGCAGTTTTTGGTCTGTGCTTTATTTGGCAATGAGATTCTCCTTATGCTTGAGGCCATAAGCAAATGCGCTCATTTTCTTTATCTTTTTACAGTCTGTCTTTAGCTTTCTAAAAGCCATTAAGTAATTGGTAACTTTCAGGTCTGACCACTATACTTCTGATAATGATTTTTGACATAATTGTCAAAAATCTACTGCTTAGTTCTCAGTAACACGGAGAGACTTACAATTTGCATAAAAAATACCAAATGTTACTATGTGAAACCTGTGTTTTTGGATTCATGGCAAAGTTAATATTGGCTAAGCAGATGAGAAAGCAATAATATATATTATCACATGTATGTGCTAACCACAGCAATACACAGGAAAAACCCACTTCATTAAAATATATGAAATACTCTTGTGGACCTAAATTAAGACAGCAGTAACTGTTGTGAGTGTATTTCTTGTAATAATCGACAGATTGCTGAGATGAGCTACCTTTGACACTATTCACTTGGTGCGATTTAACTCGTATTATCTCCTGTCCATTTCGATTTCGTAATCAGCTGCACAACACTTGGTGTGTCATATCCTGTTGAATTTGATCTGCTGTCCAAAGGTGGAAGCTGGAAAATTTATCATAACATGAAGTATATGTTGAACAAAACCTCAGTGCCATTACTAGTTCTTGAGAGATAGTAAGGTCTTTTATCACATGTAGTAAAGATTTAATTTATGTTGTTGTTATGTAAATAACATAACAACATAGACTTGTGAAGTGTCTAATGTCTCTGATCACACGCAGATGGACAATCCATTTTTGTCCATACAAAAGTCACTGTGTTAAACTTTTGTTCCTAAACTTTCTACCATTGATAAAGGGAGAATAATCTTTTGAATTATTACCACAACAAAGGATGTGATTAATCCTGCTAAACAGTGTATGCGTGATATTAGTCAAGAATGAGATATTCATTAAAAGCCTGAAGCTGAAAACCTGTTCTTTGGCTTTGCATGGCCCAGACTGCAATGAGTACAGATCTACTCTAATAACCTGATGCATTATTTAAAACTTTCTGTTGTAACATGCATTTACTGTAATAGCCTGTCAAGACTGAATGCAGTCACAAAGGACTGACTTCAGTGATTATTCAATAATAAACTAAGCTAAATGGCTGTTTTGGTTCACAATGAGTGACGACTGTGAGTGGCTGCTGGGAGCGGTTTGCTTATGGACAGAAGTAGCAGCGCAGTGTACTTTACTTTAGTGTGAAGGAGGTTTTTTTTGTTGTTTTTTTGTTTTTTTATAAATAATTATACCACCCTCTATTTTAGTAGCTTTACATAACAGGAATTATGGATTTGTGATATGCATGTTAAACCTCCATGAGGTACGAGGTAAATATTCAGATGTGGATAGATTTGTTACCATTCCAATAAAAGGAAAAATCCACAATGAAGATTAAGATAACTTGAAACTGACAAATTTACTGAAAATCAGGTAATCAGACATTGTTATTTAGTTATGGTTTGACAGTCCATTAAAAAAAAGAAGAAAAAAAAGTGCCCTTGACAAATTAGTTGGTACCCCAAGAAAAGGTTGAAAATAATTTCACCACAGTGACTTAAGCTAAAATGTGTCCTGTAATTAGCATCACAAAAATACTTTAATCTTTCTGTTAGTCTGAATATTTAAAGGGTGAAAAGACATCACTGCTTTCTGGTGTCATGGTTGTTTTTTGCTGTTTTTTTTTTGTTTGTTTGTTTTGTTTTTTTTATTTATTTCCTTATAATGATTCTTTTGAACCACAATTAAAGAGTAATGTCTGATTTTCATTATTTAATATACTTCGTAAATTCTTATTATTACTTTTGCCAGTTTCAAGTTATTTCAGTGACCATTGTGTGTGTGTGTTTTTTTTGTTTTGTTTTGTTTTGGTAGTTTTTTTGTTTAGTAGGTACCAGCAAATTTGTCCACATCTGTAATTTATCCATAAACATTGCACTTTATCAGTTTTATCACAGAGGACCATGATTTAATAGTTAAATTCTTCCCTGTATTACTGGGAATCCTGGAGAGTTTGCTTTATAACTGCACACAATAAGGATGAAACCCAGATTTTCACTGGAAACTCGTCTGGAAGTGACAGATTGGTTGTACTTGTTGACACAGTGACAGCCACATTCAGATGTTGGCATCCACAGCATTTATTTGATTTAAAATCATAATATTGAAGAAACTAGTGTTTTGGAAGTTTTGTAGGCACTAACTGTAAAACTGTATGCTCCTGAGGCTATTTAATCCCTATTAGACCCTGATCAGAAGCTTTTACATTGATTAAGGTTCTACCTATGATTAAGCTTTTACATTGATTAAAGGTTCTACCTCTTTTTTTGTTTATGCATAAGGGGGAAAAATAAATACAATATTTTATGTTTTTGTTTTGCTTGTTTTTTTTTAAAATTTATTTATTTATTTTTTAAAAAGCTACCGTATATACTTGCGCATAAGTCAAGAAAATCGGTCTCAAAAAGTGCATTTCACTTATGAGCCGGTCAGTCTCTGTCAATATTTTTTCCTGTGTTTAAAGTCAGCCAAAGCACGTTCATACGACGACGACTAAACTTCTTTAGGGGTTAATAGCAGCAAACAACTCTGATAATCAATAAACTCAAAGAAAGTTGTTGTTTTTGTTTTCTCACCTTTGTGTTTTTAAAGCAGTTATCCTGCAATCTACTCGCTAATTACCCGGTACTATGAAATATTCTTTTACAATTTGTCCCAGCAAACTTATGATAAATTACCCAGATGTTGTGTCTTGGTAACTCAGAATAGCATCAGTTACATTTATTCTCAAAGCCAGAAAAGCGCATTTGTGCACACACACATATTTAAAACTGGTCAAAATAATATTTAAAAAAAAAAAAAAAATGAGGGCGTACCGAGACGCAGTATTGATCAATTGACAAACTTATGACAGCAGACGACCGGAACCATTTTTAATCGTCAGCGCATTAGATTTTAACCTGCTTCACATGCTACTTCCTGTATAAACGTAGGATTTAACAGATAACGGTATATAGTGACATTGCAGACGATAACTGCATACTTTCACAACCACCATCACAGAAAATGCGTTTCATTGGAGTTGTTTTTGTTCACTGCATTTATCCAAGTTCAAATCTCTTTCTGTCCAAAAAAACACACTCGACTTATGAGCGGGTCAAGGCAAAAGCCTTGATTTTGACCCCCCAAAACCCCCTCTCGACTTATGAGCGGGTGGACCTATGAGTGTGTACATATAGTACTTCAAGTTCACCCATCTCCATCTCACTTCAGTAGCTGACAAGACAGTCAGAAGAGTTCCTCTGTGTTCTGATGTTTATCAGAGCTCTGTTGGACCCTTCTGCTGAATTCCCTCAACAAATATTTGCAGACATGTTTTAGTGTACAGTAACAGATGTATCAGAGATTCCTGGATGAAGCGTGTGGTGCTCTTTTCAGCTACTGTAGAAGCTTAAACCACTGCAAATCAAGATGCCTGCAGCAAAAAGGGCAATAATTGGATCTCTGTGTTTTAAATAAAGAATACATGTTCTGTTCATAGAATTGGTTTGGACCAGACACTTTGTTCATGTTTGCTGATGAGCTGGTGGAGAGAGACCAAAAATACATATATATATTTTTTATGTGAATGATGAATAGCTCCAGTCAAATTATGCTGAATTATTCAGTTGGGCCCTTACAACATTAGCTGTTGATTTGTGAGTTTTCACAGTATTGGCTTAGTTGCCTTTCCCTTCCTCCTCCCGCCGTCATTTGCTCCATTTCACATTGCAGTGGAAGCAAAGAAAGGGATAAGAGTGGAGCCTTGTAACGGACAATGATTGTTTGTATATGAGGATGCAAGCCTTAAAGTCACTTGCCCTTTTGCTCCCATCACAAGTTTAAACTTGATAGGTACCCATAGTGCTACAATATACAGATGTAAGCTGATTACATGGAATTCAAAGAGTAGCTAAGGAAGCTGAGTCAAGTTGCACCTTTGTTTTGATAGATTAAAAAAAAAAAAAACTGTTTTGTCCTATCCAATGTAGTTTTTTTTTTAAACTACCCTTTGTATAATTAGAAATTATTAATAGATGAAGTACAATGATGAAGCTGAAGGTGGATACAGTGATGTATTTTTTTTTGTTCAAGCAACATGCAGTTGATAATATTTAAATATAATTATGGACTTCCTCTTGATATTTATAGTAAGCAGTGTAGGTTTTTCTGCTTTAGTTTTAATTATTGGCAAAATGTTGATGGTTTTCTCTGACTGTAAGGCAAAATGAATCTTTTCCTGTTTAATTCCTGTTGTTCCTCTCTGTTTAGCAATGGAGCCAACCGTTGTGAGCACGTCCACTCTGTCCCCTGAGGAGTTTGACAGGAATGTACCACGAATCTGTGGCGTATGTGGTGACAAGGCAACTGGTTTCCACTTTAATGCCATGACCTGTGAAGGATGCAAAGGCTTTTTCAGGTAAAAAGAAAGTTAATGTTGCCAGTAGATAATGTGATAACATGACAGAAATTCAGCTGTACACAGATATACGCACATCATGCATAGTTTCTGTGGACAGCACAGAAGATGTATGGCAAAAATGTTTACTGTAAAAGTAAGTAATTGACACGTACGTATTGACATGCAAACACTTACCTTTATCTAATGACCACCCACTTGGTGGCACACACACATAATTGCAGCCCACAGTTAAAACTAACACTTTCAGAACTACTGAGAACATTTGTTTTCACACTAATGCTCAGCGGCAGGTGGAGAATACAAATGAGCTTGGTCTTGCGGCAGCCTTGACTGCTCCCTGATCGGCAACTCAGGAATGAATTTACAATTAATCCGAAGGGGGCAGAAAAAAACTATGGCAATTCATGTTTTTGTTTTTCAAGTATGTGTGTGTTATTCATAGCCTTCCATTTGCGTCTGTTCCTCTCAGCAGTGTTGATATTCAAAGAGAGAGAAGAAAAAATACGGATGTTTAATAATCCCCTTCCTCATCTCTCCGCTGGCCCTTTTTTGAACTTACAAAAACATGTGTCTGTGTGGTTTGCTAACATCTGTGTGTAAGTGTTCATACATTCATGTCTCCAAATCACTGAACTTTGCATCATCATTTGAGAAAACTCCTCCTCTACCCTGGGCCTTTTGGCACTCAATGCATTTAAACCTCAGAGAGCTAAAAATACTTATTTGCCTCATTATTTTAGTGAAAAAACTTTAAGTTGCCTACAGGTTAAACTGAAGGCGTATACCTTTTATAAAGCATAATTACTACAAACATGTTCAGACATATGTTCAGTCATCCACTTTGACCTTTAAATCAAGTTTACTCTTTTCATATACTTTCATATACTCACTTTCAAAGTCTTATGGTGACCTGTTTTTTTCAAATGTATACATTTTATTTAGGCGCAGTATGAAGCGCAAAGCCACCTTCACGTGTCCCTTTAACGGCAGTTGCACGATCACCAAGGACAACAGACGCCACTGCCAGGCATGCCGGCTCAAACGCTGTGTGGACATTGGCATGATGAAAGAGTGTAAGTATGCCAGGTGACCCTCGTGTCTTTAATGCTTTTTTTTCCTAATTGTATATTTGAACGAAACCATAATTTTTTTTTGTTGTTTTACCTTCCCTCTGTTATGGAGCTTTTTTGGTTGTTTGTGGTACAAAGTTGCAAAGCCCAGAGTCAACAATGCAGAAGATGCCCTCTGAACTCCCTGAAACACCCTGTGGGATATTCTTTACTTCTCTTTCTTGTCTATATCACCATGTAATGCATTTCAGTACTACCTGTGTCGTGTTAAATTTGAAGTCAGCCTGTAGATGGTGGAGCTATTTAGGCTTTTTAACTGGGGCACAGATCAGCTCAGATCATTTTATGACTGATAATTATCTGTATAATTATTAAGGACAGCTTGAGCAAGAATTTTGTAAGCTCTGGAATAGATTATTGAGCAGCTTCCTTATTTAAGCAAAGTAGAAGGACTGAAATATTTTTCCTTTATTTGCAATAGATCTAAAATTAGATCTCATAAAATCACCAGTTTTAATTGTTAAGAAATTTTTGTGCAGCTGGTGTTACGGTCTCTGGGGCCTTTTGTCCCTTTATAAAAATATTATGTAATATTTGGACTGATGTCAAGTATCTCTGGGTCTTTGGCCCTTTAGAGTATGTACATGCTCTGTTTGAACTTGCAGAACCTCCCACATTGCGTAAAGTATACCCAGTCTGAAGTTTAAACACCCTATGTGCCATTTAGCCAGGCCTCTTCTTTCTATAGGTTGTTTGTTTTCATAGTATGCAAAAAGCAGGCATATCTTTTCTTATTTTCTTCTTGTATCCGGATATTGTCTACAGATCCCATTTTAAGTAAAAGGTGTTTCCCTGCCAGGCTGTTTATTTCCCAGTGTGTTTTAGAGGGGTGGCAACAACACCAGTTTACTGTACATGAACAGGATTCAGTGATGTTGCTGTTACAAAAACAGCAGCATGTTGTTGAGATCCAGTTCTCTCTCTCTGTTTCTGTGAGCTAATTCAGTGGCCAGAGCAACAAGGAGCGAACAGAACAAAGACAATGCATTCAGTTGTTCAGTGCAGCAGGGGTCTCCATATGGACCCATCCCCTCCCATTCTCTTCCTCCAGAGAATAACAACCTCCTTTCACTCAACACAACATACACATAGCTGTCATCACAGTGTTAAGTCCAAGTACACAATGGGTACCTTTAAAACAGTTTTTGATGTAGTAGCTATATTCTGTTATTCTGAGTATTCATTGAATCCTTTTGTTTTTAATCCAGTTGTTTGCCTAACTTTACTGCACCTCTCTCTGTTCGTTCTTTATGTATTTATTTATTTTATGTTTACACAAAGACATTTCCCTTTTTTTTTCTTTCTTTCTTTCTTTCTTTCTATGGTAAATTTCCCAATGCATAGAATTCTAACACACCCGCTCTCTGTCTTGCCCTTCCAGTCATTCTGACAGATGAGGAAGTGCAGAGGAAGAAGGACCTAATTCAGCGGAGGAAGGAGGAGGAGGCACAACGCGAAGCAGAACGGGAAGCGCGGCGGCCCAGACTCTCAGACGAACAGAGTCAAATCATTGCAACACTGGTGGAGGCGCACCACAAAACATATGACGACTCCTACTCTGACTTCTGCCGATTTAGGGTTTGTTCATCATCAAATCAGCGAGATTCATTGTTGATATGTGGCAAAGTATCATATTGGCATTACTTTAACAAAAGTCTTCTGATCTAAGCTGAAATCATTGTGACGATGATACTAACTGAAATACTCAAACATGTTCTAGTACATTCTTTTTTTATCTCAACTCAAGAGTCAGATTTTTTTCTCTCTCTCTCTTTTAAATTGGCATCCTGTAATTTATTTATTTTTTTGCATTTGGAAAGTGGAATTTTCAAGAATGTACCAACAGAAGCTACAGTTGTTCTTCCATTAGAAAAATAAACAAACTGGTGAGAAACTGTCCATATAAATAACAGTTCTCAGTGTTAGTCTAAAAACCAAACACTGAGGAATGAATGATATGCCCTATATGCCCATTCATAAATGCAATGAAGGAATGACATGACTTTTGATTGGGTTATTACCAGCTACAGGAGCTGGTCTTCATTTTCTTCCAGTTTGTTTGTTTGATTTTTTTTTTTTTAAACACATATCAGTCTGGGCAACTTCATTGCCTTACTTGTGAAGAATTTTTCATGATGTAGCATTCAGATTTGGAGAAATTTGTTGGTACCCTTTAGAGAGAAAGGGAATTAAAGACAGAAAAACCCATAATGATCACTGAAGTAACTTGAAACTTCCAAAACAATACTAAATAATAATTTACTAAGAAATGGCTAATATATGAGACATTAGTTTTAAATTGTGGTTCAGTTGTATCATTTAGTAAAAGCTAATGAAACTAGCCTGGATAAATTTGATAGTACCATCATCTAAATATTTTCTTGCAGAACCTTTTGAACCAATCTCTAATCAAGCAATATCTGTAACTCGATGAGACTTCTTCACCTGTAGAATAAATTGCTCCAGCTGTGTCAGAGTTGAAGGGACTCTTCTCCAAACTGCATGTTTTAGCTTTTTCCACACAGATGATCAGTAGATTTTGCATCAGAGCTCGTAGAAGGTCCAGTCCAGTGTTTTGTTCTTAACCATTCTTGGCTGTTTTTTACTGTGTGTGCAGGGCAATTATCCTCTTTGACCCTTGACCTGCAACTGAGTCCAAGCTCTCTGATACTGGGCATCGCATTTGACTCGAGAATGCTTTTATAATGTCGAGATTTCATTGTTATATGTACAGATTCAAGACACCCTCTGTCATATCCAGAAAGCAGCTCCAGAACATAACAGAGTCTCCTCCAGGTTTTGTAGTAGCAACAGTATTCTTTTGTTTGAATGCTTCATTTTTATATCGGTGGAGTCCTCCTGGGTCGTGACTTTAGCTCAGATGGATGAGGCAATCTGAAACCAGTGTGCCTCTGCCTTGGATTAATGTTTGCATCTCTTTGGAAATGGTTCTGGGCACATCCATTACCATTTGTATTATCAGTCTCTTCAATTTGTCATCAGTTTTTCTCTCATGGTGTAAAATTTTCAGTAGTTTATTACATATTATTACTTTTGTCAGTTTCAAGGTATTTCACTGACCACTGTGGCTTTTTCTCTCTTTTACTGAAGAGTACCATAAATAAGAGTAATAAATTTGTTCACATGGTTTTTATGACTGGACTGTTAACACATGGCCTTTTCTCCTGTGCAGCCTCCTGTACGCGAGGGCCCAGTGACACGAAGCGCTAGCAGAGCTGCCTCTCTCCACTCCCTATCTGATGCCTCCTCTGACTCCTTCAGTCATTCTCCAGGTGAACTCCGCAGACCTCGAGGATTTAAATCAAATTATTTGAAGACAGAGAGACTTAAAAATGCGTTTCCGCCATCTTTGAAGCAACTTGAATTGTTTAGAAAAATTTAAGAATGTTTGTAGTGAAACTAGAAGCTACAATTGGAAAACATGAAGTAAATATTTTGCAGTGCTTCCATTTCATGTGTGTGCATGCTGGTTTATGCCATCTGCTAGACTCTATTAATGAGAATCCAATGGAACGCATGTTTGTACTTTCACTAGTAAACAGCATTTTATTAATGTGTCCGGAGACAGCTTGAGGCATTGTCTGTGCTCTGGAGTTAGGGTTAGGGGTCAGAAATGACAAATTACTTGAAGCACTACTGTTTTTCTCTGCATATATCACACATTAAAAAGAGAACTTTTCAGAAACTCTTCTGTTGACAAGTCCGTTGGTACACAGTCACCTGAAAATAGGAATAGAATGAGAAATATTGTGAAATTTTCATGTACCACCTGACAAACACTGCTGAGTTCCTCCTTTTTTTTTTTTTTAAGCCTCCATTATCTTTTCGTTTGTACTTGCATCTGTTTTACTCTTCTTTCCTTATCTTGCTGCTGCAGAGTCAGTTGACACTAAAATGAACTTCAACAACCTGCTGATGATGTATCAGGAACAAGGGAGCAGCCCAGACTCCAGTGAGGAGGAAGGCTCCAGCTTCTCAATGCTGCCTCACCTGGCTGACCTGGTCTCCTACAGCATTCAGAAGGTCATTGGCTTTGCCAAGATGATCCCTGGGTTCAGGTACGTGCGAGTTCAAGTCCACGGCATCTTTTGGTCTAAGTTAGGCTTGCTACACAGGAGACGGTGTTCAGATTTTATCCAAATATAAAAACATGGGATGCCACAAACAACAGGACAAGCTCAACCAATCTTCCTTTTAGATCAGCTTAGGCAAAATGTGAAGCAGACATGAGACTTCACAGCATCTCACCTGATCAACTGTGACTTCAAAAGAAAAACAAATATAACCCTTTTGTTATGTTTTACGTGACATATCTTAAAGACTCATGTTTTTGACATGCTGTTTTTCTGTTTTCTAGTAGTTTGAAGTTTTGTAGTGATCTACTCACTGTCAGGTCGGGCTTACAGTCTTCTAGTGTGTAGCCAGCCTAATGCAGTTGCTCCACTTTATTAGCAATAAAGCAATTGAATTATTTATTTTAGAATAAATTAAGTCTGGCACATTTGCTGTGGTCATGTTAGTATAAAGTTAACTCCCTAAAGTGCAGCAGTTGATTGCTTGTTTACTTTTTTTCCTGAAGTGGGTGATTTGACTTAATACTTGAAATATAGTTTTGTGTTTAAAGCTCTGATTATGAAAAAATATACATAAGCATAAATATGTTGTATCTAAAAATACAAAAATCTCAGTAGATTACAGTAATATACATGTGGAAGAAAACAGCCAGACCACTTGTTTGCTTATCTTGTTTCTGTAAAACTGAAACTATGATGACCGACCATGGGGACTTTTGCTTCAGTCCACCTCTATACATGGAAGCTGTTAGTTGACAAGTGTTTGCTTCTCAGTGTGCCGACGGGACAAATGTACAGCATGTCGTCAGGTTGTTGCAAAGTTGAGGCAGAAACAAGCTGGAGCCTGTATTTTCCTGAAGTTGTCATAACGACTAGGAACGGGTGATGGACATGATGGATTACCTTTGGAATGTTTGCTCACTTTCAATCTGCATTCTAATCTCTGAAAAACACCCCGACTTATGCAGCTTTCAGCTCGTCCTTCCCCTGTTCATTAATTTGATTTCAGCAAATCTTAAGAGATTTAATGTTACAAAAGGCAGGGTTTATACTTAAACACGGTGACAGGTAAAATGACGTGGAGTTTGAGTGATGATTTTCTAATAGATGTCTCGTACATGGTAACCCATCCCTGCAGGAGAGTTCAAAAAGAAAATGTTTGGATCCATTTTTGCTTTCTCAATACCATGTATTAGAATAGCTTTGAAGATTTGTCAGTGGGGTTCAACATAAGAGTCAAGCCAAGGATGAGCAAATTCTTGGAAATTAAATAAACAACCGATTAAACTAAAGTATTGAACACTTTTCACATATTTGTGTATCACTGATAGGCCTATAATTGATCTTTTTTCTTGTAGGGAACTGACTGCAGAGGACCAGATTGCTCTGCTGAAATCCAGTGCTATTGAGGTGATCATGCTGCGCTCAAATCAGAGCTTCAACCTGGAAGACATGTCCTGGAGCTGTGGAGCTCCTGACTTTAAATACCAGATCAGTGATGTCACCAAAGGTTAGTCTGAAGGCTGATGTGTTTACTACTTAACTGCTCTGAAGACAAACTTCTGTTCAGGGTCTCATATACTACCTTTTTCCAGCTCCCAGTTGAAGAAAAGACTACATGTTACTCATTAACACTTTTCCTTAGCACTTGAAGGAAATGGCATGCTGTTAAAGAGTCGCCTGTATTATTAGGGTTGGAGTACATATAAGGTTGCTGGAAATGGTCTGTGTAGAGTCCTCAGGGCAAAGATGTTAATGCCAGTGTTTTCTGCGTAACCAGTTTTTTCACATCAACAGTCGCCCCTTTTGGGCATGGCTTTCATTTGCCTTTCAAACACGACCCCCCACCCTCTCTGAGATCCAGCAAAGAATGTCATTCCTGCTCTGCACACCACACAACACAACCACTGTAAAAACAAAATAACTGGGAAAAGAATGTCTAAGGTCCAACGCAAGTCTGCTAATACATGAAATATATTCATGACATTTCATAATCTAAAATTTTACGAGCTCAAGTACCATTACTACATGAGATTACCCCTTTAAGAAGGTGGTTTTGTGGGAAATCTGCTTGCAATGTGTTTGTTTTGGCATGTGAGACTCAAACTACAGTCTAGTTGGAGCTGGGAAATACCTGGCTGACGGAGGTGATTAAATTACCCATAATCACCATTTAAGTGTTTAGATAAGCAAAGGTTAAAGGTAAACTAAGATCAAGATATTGATCACAGCATTTTTCTTCTGTTTTAGCAATAGATATAAAAACCTAGTTGTTATACAGTAGATGTACTGTATAACAATTTGATCCATCACTTAAAAGCTGCAATGTACAGAGAAAATAAAATACTATGAGATAGACTCCATTGGCATTTACATACTGGTCCAAGCAGGAGTGAAAAATCCCTCACACGAGTGTCCTTACATACACGGAGTCGGTATTCCGGAACCAAAGTGACTCAGTTGCGCATGATAGGTGCATAGACGAGAGAGTAACCATGTGTGAGTGGCGCACTGACGAGTGAAGGTTTGAACTGTGTAACTAGACAGATTCAGCTGCATGTACAGTATCGGTACAGTAAATAAAAATGCTGCATCTCCTCCAGCTGGAAGTGTTCAGGTCTTCCTCACCAGCTGCCGTTTCCATTTGTGGGTTTAAACCACCGTTCATCCCCGGAGCAAGTGTGGCACTAGGCCTACAGGTGGCAAACAGGAACAGTTACAAATACTTAGGTTACTTTATGCCCCTGTAATCAGTTTTATTAGCATGTTAAAAGCCAGTATGTAAGGGCCTATATTTGCAATGGCCACCTCTGCATTGCCAGTAAGTTTCCTGGTGCTCAAAACTCACAACTACCCCAGATTCTACCTGAGAGCTCTGAGTTTAAAGCAACACCAGTGAACTTTGGCCATTTTTAACCCAGAGGGTCCCCATAAAGGAGTAAAGGTTACATCTCTTTTACGTCATTTGATCACATTCCTCGTGTCTTTCTTGTTTTTTTTTTTTTTTGTCTTAGGACTTTTGGTTGCGTCTTCTGTGATCTCCACTGTAACTCTAAGAGTTAGTTTTATCTTATAGCCATTGTTGACTACCGTTGTTGATGTTTGGCGTCGTTCCATAACAGAGTCCTGTCAAGAGAAAACTGAGACAGAACTCCAGAGTTACTTTGAGTGAGACCATAAGAGCTAGATGCAAACTAACATTTCATCAGATATTTCTTAAAATTTAGTCGAAATGGATATCTTCACATGAAAAATACTCTGTGGTGTCGCCTTAAGAATCAGTACTGAGGTTGCTATTCATCTCTTCCAATGTCAGTGTACATTGTAACTTGTGTAGAGTGATGAGGTTGAAACCTACTAACTTATACATTTCAGCTTTTTTTTTTTCTCTTAATGATGATGAAATATTTTTTTCCCTTTTGGAGGGAGTCTATTAACTTCTGTAGAGTGCTGAGAAATATAAAGTCACCAGATGTAGACAATGCAATGATATCCTTGTAGTTTTTATTTACACTGGCGATTCGTTTCTGAAAAAAAATCGCTCTTTACAGATATCTCAGGGGTGGTCTGTAAGCTAAACTGATACCTGGATCACAGGTTTTCTTGATAGTTGTTTAGTTACCTGTTAGACGTTGTTGATGATCTCATTCATATTTTCTGTCTTATCCTTCTGTAGTTGGACGGAAGAGTGAAGTCATATGATACTTGTAGAAATAGTTTATATATCAAAAGCATCTATTAACTCAAACCCCATGAACATTTTTAGTGAAAATCGTCAATATTTGAACTGAAATGATAATCAAGTTCATGCTTGTATGGTCTGTGTTGTAACAGGAAACAAGCTGCATCTGTCTAGTTGCTCAATTACAACCTCCCCATTATCAACAGATCTGCTCGTTTGTGACTCTGCTCCTTTAAAGTCTTTCGTAATTATTGAAATGAATTGGTTGCGCATGTGTTTGTATATAAGCACAGCTTAATGACCTCGCACAGAATTAAGTACCCTACTCCCTTTAGCTTTGGGAGATTTTTTTTTTTTTTTTCTTTCTAGCCGGAAGCTGCACAGAATTTTATGATGTGTTGATCTCCTGCAGCGGGCCACACTCTTGAGCTGCTGGAGCCATTGGTTAAGTTCCAGGTTGGCCTGAAGAAACTGAACCTTCATGAGGAAGAACATGTACTGCTGATGGCCATCTGTTTGCTCTCTCCAGGTACTGAAGCTATATTGCGACGTTAATATGGTCGAGTAACTATTTACCTTTTTTTTTTTTTTTTTTTTTTTTTTTTTTTAAGAGAATATCTTCCTTATGACTTCTAGTGAAGCCCCTTTCTCCCCTAAACTATTTTCCGGCATGAAATAAACATTGTTGCACAGGTCTTCCTTCACTGCTGGAGAAGGTTTGCACTTCTTGTGAGCAGTATCTTCAAAGCTAACACCCATTTGTGTGTATGGTATTCATTTGCAGAGGACTGTACATGCATTATGCATGGGTAGTTAGATACACACATTTGATTGAATTAATAGACTTGCATTGCTTCATGTGAACGAGGCATCTCATTAACATTGTATGTGTTCTCACCCTGCTCTGAAGTTAAAAGGAATGTTGGAAATACAAGTTAAAAACACTTTTACTTGAAAGTAGATACCTTAGTTATCTTAATGCTGACTATTACTTCACCATAAACACAATCTTTAATTTTGTCGCAACATGAGTTTTCTATTGCTGTTTTTTTTTTTTTTTTTTTAAGCTTTTGGCTTGAGCCTCCATTTTCCTCTGCTGCAGATCGTCCAGGTGTGCAGGACCACGTTACGATCGAGGCCCTTCAAGACCGGCTGTCCGAGACCCTGCAGGCCTACATCCAGCTTCACCACCCAGGCGGACGGCTGCGGTATGCCAAAATGATCCAGAAGCTAGCTGACCTGCGCAGCCTCAACGAGGAGCACTCCAAACAGTACCGCTTACTGTCCTTCCAGCCCGAGCACAGCATGCAGCTCACTCCACTGGTGTTGGAAGTGTTTGGCAGTGAAGTCTCCTAGAAGCCACTCGTTCATTTGTGGAGAAGAAGTTAGAGACAAGACCCCACAGCGTAAAAATGGATGGTGGGAGTTGAGAATGTGCTGGTTGGACTAAAAGAAGTGTGGAGTATCTGGAAGACTACAGTGTGTGTGCGTGGCTGCTTGTATGTGACGTTGTGTGGAGACAAACAGATGCTAAGAACGACGGTAAACAAGGGAATGTCGTATAGTAAAAACTAAGCTATCCATTAAACATCTGCATATAGAAAAGAGAGATATATAAGAAAATACAGTGTTTTTGTAAGTATTTAACTCCACAAACAGCTGCTTTACATTTTTGGACATTTTGTGTGTGTGCATGGCGTGCACACACCAACACAACAAAGCATTCTCAGTTATTTGTTTAGCCATTCAGTTGAGCTACCTCTTGGTTTTACTGGGGTTGTTTTATATTTACATCACCTATGTGAAACAGTACCTTTTTACACAGAACAATTTAGATACAGCACAGTTTACTTTAAGTTTACCGGTGCAAAAACAGTGCCTGCACATTACTTTGACTTTATGATCATTCAGAAATTGTGGCCGAGTTGTGTGAGTATGTGTGCGAGTGTGTGTCAGCTTCTTTCTAAGGCATCATATGTATATGACTGTGTACAATTCAAACACATGCCTTTTACTTTTCACCAAAGGTATGGTCAACTACTTTTTTCTTTTCTTTTTTTTTCTTTTTTTGTAAAAACAATGCTTCCAGCGCCTAAAAATAACCTCGCTGCTACATGGTTCGCTTCACTCATGCAGCCATTCAGCATGTTGTCAGACTAGCCTCAAAGCCTATGAAGGAAAAGATAATTATATAGATTTATTCTGCAGAGTACAGAGGATCATCTGTAAAGTAGCGAGGTTCTGATAGGACTTCAGGGTGCTTGGGGTTTAAGGTGAAAATTAGCCACTAAATGTGTTAGCTACTTTTACACTGCTAATAATCAATCAAACCAAGCCACCATATGGCTTGTTACTCTCTTTTGAAATTGTTTTTCTTTTGTCTCCCTTTGGTTTGTTTACTTTCATGTTGATTATTAATTGCTATCTCATGTATCCTACGCACTGTCAAACCACCCTTTAGTCAAACCTATATATTGACATACAGTATCTATATCACTGATTTTTAAGGGCTAAAATGCCAAATCTTAACTGGAACAGTAAAAGAAGGGCAGAGAAAGAGGTCTATGTTTATTTATATTCACACACACACACATACATACATACATACATACATACATACATACATACATACATACATATATACATATATATATATATATATATATATATATATATATATATATATATAAATAAATAAATTAGTTGCATACCATATTTGGACTTGGCATAGAAATTGATTGCAATAGATGGTGTGTGTGTTTTTGTTTTTTTTTCTTTCCATTTTTTTCATTTCACCTTTAAAAACAATTCCATGAATTGTTGTTCTTCAGTGTAGAGTGAGCTCAGTGGGTGAAAAGCATGGTAAGCTGCTTAAGACCTCCATAGATATCACAACCCTTTCATTTGTTACTGGGATGTTGATTTTCTTGAATGTCTGAGGGCCCGGTTGTGATGGTGGAGGTGGCGCTGTGCCCCTCCACACTGTGGCCCTAGTGTTTGATGTATGCTGCGGAGCCCTCTAGTGGCTGCCTTCTGTAAATACTAGCTCCAACTATCTCACTATCAATTTACAGTGTGTGTGTATAGATGAATACATGCATCTATTTCGACATATGTATACACACACACACACACACACACTTACATTTAAATTAAACCTGCTGCTGTATATATTGGGCTACAGAAGGCTTTTTTTTTTTTTTTTTTTTTTTGGTAAACACTTTTCCAGACTGATATATGCAATTGATCCATTTTTTCCGAGAGCTTCTTGTCATCACAGTAACACAGCACAAGGTCAGTGCTACGCAGGCAGATTTCTGCCATCTTTGGTCAGTGAGCACTCCCACCATCAATCAGCCCAATCACATGTCAGTTTATTTTTTAAAAGGAAGGAACATTCAGACCCTGTGAAACAGTAGTCGCATATTATGACGAGAACATGGCAGGGAAACTGCAGTTGAACCCAGCTGGGAAAACAAAGCAAAGAGCTTTTATTAATAGTAAGAACAGCTTATACAGTTTAGAGCATAAATACTTATAGAGACGAACAGTATATTTCATTTTTCGCACTTGTAAAAGTTTTCAGCTGTTTTATCTATACGGAAAGAGTTTAATGAAATCACCATGTAATATATTAATCTTTTCTCCTCATCTTAGTTGCTCTTCATCATTAATTTGATTTGGCAGTTTATTTTCAAAGCATTTATCAAAAAATAGTTGCGTTGACTGTCTAAAAAGCACTAAGACGTGCTCCTAATTCTTATTTCAAAGCACCCGTCTTAATAGTTTAAAAAGTTTGTTTGAAGCCCTGCAGGAGCTGCTAGTGACATTTGTCTCATAGTGGGTGCATTAATAATTTCATATTTTCATTTTCAGAAATTGAACAAGCTGTTAAATATAAGCCATATGGATAACTAAGTTAGTTACCCACCTGCTTCTAATAAGAATTTCTCATCATGTACATGATAGGAACTTTACTGTTAGTCATCTTTCGCTTATGCTTTATTGTATCTAACGGTGAATAAACCCAACACCCAGAAAATGTAAATGGCTTAGGTTCACAGGCCAGTGTTTGCTTGCTGCATGTGGGATTATGGGAAAAATGTACAAGGTGACTTGTCTAAGGACAATTCCCCAAAGAATTAAGTCCATTTCCTGCCAAGTGCAAATGATTTCACTAAAAGCAAGTTCTGTTAAAGGAAACAATTGTCTGCAGAAGTTTCCATATGCTCTGGAACAGGACATAATAGTTTGTGTGATTGGCCTTCTTGTCCTGCTGTGTCAGATGTACTTTTTATTTCAGTAGCAGATAAGTGTGTAAAGAAGATGCTGAAAATTGGGGGCTGTTTTATGTCACTGTGGCTGTTATTCTATAAAATGACAGTCGGGGCTTAATGCTGAGATTATCTCCATAGCACAAATGGATAAAGTTTTATCGTTTTAACTTTATTTCCCTTTTGAGAGTGCTATAGATCATATTTATTTTGGAAGTCCCATAAATTGCCCTGCTGTGATTGACCTTTTAAATAAGTTGAAGTTTGAGCATCCGAAAACACTTCCACTCTTATGTATAATATGTCAGTTTGATGAGGGGTATGATGTGCTTGGTTACTGAACACTGACTTTCAAATTTTTTACAAATCTCCATCTTGAGCTTTTTCCCCCCTCTCTCTCTCTGCTTTTTTTTTCTCCCTGAATACATACTTCTGTATGTAAACATGAATTTGATTTTAGTTCTGTTTTCTTTTTGAGGTGCAGTGTTGATTTGTGTATGTTGGATCCATTGGGAGGTTTGGTGGATATCTAAGTGCCACAGGGAGAGTTTCCCTCCACACATTAACAGGGTAAAAGAGGAGTTGCTCTTAGGGATTGGATGATCAAACAGGAAAGCTCTCGAGGATGTATTATAGCCACTAATTGAACATGTAGATTGTGGTCAGTACCACGTTAGCAACAGGGGAAATTAAGGAAGAAAATACCCTGTTATCACTAAATATCTCATTAATTTTTTTTGTTTCAACTTTTTTTCATCCCAAGATCATGTTCACAACATGCAAACAGTAAATGTGAATATGGTGCATCATCAGAGGTTCCTTTTTGGTTTAATCATGGTAAGCTGCTTTGAATCTGCACCGATTCACAGAAGAACATAACACAGTAACAATGCCTGCAATATACGACTCATGATCCATCACCAGCAAGCTTTAATGTTTCTCACCTTCTGGAGACATTTTTGAAGTTTTTGTATAACTGTTGCTACTACAAATCTTAACTAAAAAACTATAAAAAAAAACCACATGTACAGTTTATAATTCACAGAAAACTATTGACCATCTTCCATGCAAAGGTTTCTCAGTTTTTTTTTCTTTCTGCTCTTTCCTTCACGACAGGCATTGTAATGGAATCAACTTAATGTAGATCTTACAAAAAGGAGTGTCCACAATGGATGTACACCATAATCTACCGAGAAAAAAAAACCTACCTCTTTTAGCTCAGATTTTGCTTTAGCATTAAGCATCTGCCTCTGTTTTTACTTTTATATTTGTATTCGTGTTGGTATTTATTGCTGTCTAATAAGTCATACTTCAGTGATTACCTCAGAGATATCTCACAGATTTGGGAGAGTCCAGCTAATGAAGTCATTCATAGTTTGTTTTTGGTTGTTTTGTAAAGTTTCTTTCTTCTCTTCAAATTAAGCAATGTCTTTTTCTTTTTTTTCTTTTCCTAAACGCACAAAGTACCAGGAGTGTTTTCTACATAGTGCCTGCACTCTGACCATCTGGACTCTGGCAAACACGAGGCTGCATTTACTCCAGAAGTGACATCCTTTTCTGCATATTTGTTCTTTAGCGTTTTTATACTTGTGTAGTTTTCAGCAACCGCAAAGGTGGTTAATGTTGCTGGCATATTGCCAAAATCTGCAGTAGCTGTAGTTTTGTTTTTTTCTTTTTTTAAAGGGCAAACAAAAGAGGAAAACTTTTCAGAGTGAATGCAGCTTTAAAGAAGCAACAACCTGAAAGACTTTGCAGCAGAAGGAGAAGTGAGAGGTTTGCTTGTGCTCTGCATGGTGCTGTTGGCGTGACCTGTGTCCCGTAGCGCATCATTCTTTCTTTGCCCGATTTGTTTCTGGTCATTTTCTCCATGCTCTCTTCCTGTGTTCGTCTCTCCTTCTGGTGTAAAGTCTCTCCCCACACCTTCGTCATTCCCTACCAATGTTAGGAAAAAAAGGGGGGGGGGGGGATCCTCAGTAGCCATGCAATGCTGCTTTTTTTTTTTTTTAATTTTTAATATCTCAAGGGCCACCAAGTTGTGTGTTTCTGACACTACGTAACACGGGCATCGTCCAAAGTGTCGGTCCCCAGCGGAGCGGCAAGCCCCATTTTGAAGACTGTGTCATTTTTAAAATGTGCTACTTCGTGGTTCTTAAAATGGAAACTATTCTATTCAAATCGTTGTATCATATTAACAGAGAAACTACTCTTTTTGTCTTCATGTCAAATGGCTTCAGGTAAACGCTGAAAGAAATTGGAGCGATTTGTATTCATGAGTGAATACTGAGGAACAGTGTGAGCTGTGTGCCATGAGGTGACCCTTTCGATGCAGGGGAGGGTGTGAAAGCTGGCCACAGCTGTTCCTCAGAAAATTTGAGTGGAAAGCTTGTGCAAGGTTGGTTTCTTACCTAAATTATTTTGTATTAGAGAAATTAATTAGATTTGGCAGTGAATTATTAACCTGCATTCTGGATCCAAATCATACCAAGATAAATTGAAATGCCTGAACCAACAAAAGCACTTAGCATAATCTTTGTAACACATGTATACTGATCAAGCTACTAGCCATAAACTGCCTCTGTAAGTCAGCATGATATGGCTCTCCTTATCAAGACAGTTATGTCGCCTAAATTCTAATGCAATGTATCTTTCTTATTTTCCTCCTTTTTTTCTGTTATAAATTGGTGTTAATGTAATGTTACTTTTGTTGAATGTTTTCCAAATCAAAAATAAACAGTTGTACATACCAGCAGGCTTCTAGTGTTTTTGGACACCACCCCCCAAATTACAAATTACTAGCAGTGGTCAAGCCAACAGTTGCATACATTCTGAGAGGAGGAAAAAAATGTATTAATGGGAAAATGTACAAGTTTTATGGACAATGCCAGAATTTTAGCTCCACATCCTCCAGTCTGCATGTTAATACCCTGTTAAAGCTGTGTGTCCCCTCGGCATCCACTTCATTAGCTACATCTGTTCTTTTTGTTATCAGCCAATCACATTGCAGAACTTCAGTGCATGTAGGTATGCAGACACGGTCAAGACGACTTGAAGCAAATATCCAGAGAGCAGGAGTTTTCTGGATTAAGAATCCCTGCTGACGTCAGAGAAGACTGGGCAGACTGTTTTCAGATGATTGATAGGTAATAAATCAAATAAATACTTGTTACAACACACAGCATATCAAACCTTGAAGCAGATGGACTATAAGAAAAGCATCGGGCTCCTTGGTACCACCTAAGTACTGTTCCTGACCACGACCATCTCTTTATGACTAATGTACCCATCTTCTGATGGCTGATTCCAGCAGGATGATGAACCTGTCACAAAGTCCACTTCATCTCAAACTGGTTTCTTAGAGATGATGATGTGGATCCCTGTCATGGATGTGCAGCTGACAAATCTGCAGCAACTGCACGATGCTGTTGCATCAATATGGACTAAACTTCCTGAGGAATGTTTCCAACAACAAATTGAACTTGTGCCACCAAAAAATTAGAGCAGTTCTGAAGGAGAAATTGAACCCAAGGTGGTAAGTAAAGTGTAACTCATAATGTAGCTGGTGAGTGTGTGTTTACTGTGTAGCTGTAACCTGACCATGGTTTTGTTTTCAAGTAAAATACATGTAACTAAAATGTTCAAAAGTTACCCATTGCATCTGCGTTAAGTTTTAAAAGTCACAATATAAGAATATGGTGAGTTAGTGTTTCCTTACTGTTGATGAAATGCTCCTTTTGTTGTGTGGCTCCAGTTAAATGATGGGCGAGATCATTTAAAATACACAATTCAGCCGGCAGAGAAGCCTTCCATCTTTTATCAACAAAACTAATTTGAGGGCTTGAGCTTTCGACTTGGTCATTTTTTTAATTGTAAGACCCAGTTTTGCGGATTATAATAAAGCATCAGGAAATGTGACTTCATATCACTGGTTTTAAAGAATCAATATTCAAGATAAACAGTCTCCATTCCAGAGACGTATGTACACAAACGAGTGTGAGACATATTGTAAAATATTTAATACACATGCCTAGAAAAGATATTTATTCACAGTATCTTTAGTTTGTGTTCAATATCTTCTTTAATAAATTCAAAAAGAACATAAAAGGGGTTGAGATTGGGCTTTTGCTTTGTTTTGCCTTTTGGGTTTAATTACTTCTTGAATTGAGTTAAACCATACGAACTGCTTTCATCAGCAGACAAAGGTTTTTGTGGAGGGGTTTTTTGTTTGTTTGTTTGTTTGTTTAAACAAAACAAAAACAATCTAGTACCTGACACAAAGCCCTTCAATCTGTTTATTCATCAATGACTCTATTCACTTGAAATTTCTCCGCATTGGTCTTTTTTTCCCCTCTTGACTACCATCAATCCGCCACTAGAGGGCGCAGTCTCCCCGTATATGTATGCGAGCTCTCATTGACCTAATGACCTTTCTGATTTAGCTCTGATGTCAGCCAGAAACAGTTGACTGGACAACCTCACAACGAAAACTGTGGTGTTGCTCAGTGAAGCGCACAAGTGCAGATTAACAGCCATTACAGACGTACATCAAGATGCATCTGACATACTTGCAATATGTCGGAAGAGATTTGAGCTCACCTCAGCTCATATCTCGCTGCCTCGACATGTACGGAGGGAGATTGCAAGAGTGGGTATGTGCAGGAGGAACAAATAAAAGGTTATCAGAGAGATCCAGTCATTGCGCGACAGTTAATTGTCAGCTCTGGTACGAAGCTGAGGCACTTCTTTTGCCTGCTGATAAGGTTGCACCCGTGCGGTCTGCTGAGCCGTTACATCCATGCAGGAGGTTAAATGAAGTAAAGAGGGGCTCTGGTTGCAGCAACATCCAATAGGTGATGGTTCTTTGACTGGCCTGTACAACAGAGCAGCAAACAAAAGGCACATCCTGTGCTCTTTCACATTACAAGCGCTCAGTACTTGCATACAACCGTCACTTGTTTGACAGTGGGCCCGTGACACTTTCAGAACATCTGTGCAGAAAACAGACTTTTGTTATTTCACAAATCCAGACACAGCGCTGCTCAGAATTATTGGTAAACATCATCAGTTGTTAATTCAAACAAAGCAACCAGTAAAGTCAGAATTGAAAAAAGAACTAACAACAAAAGGAAACTGGGAAAAAAAACCTGTCATAGTATATATATAAATAGAATACTGGTGTAGTGTGAAATAAATCCTCAATCAAAATAAAAAAAGACAACCGTATTCAACAGTTTTCGCTTGATGTCCGCCAATTGGCAATGGATGTGATTTTTTTTTTCTGCACAAAATGTGTCTGTTTTCTAGTTTCTATTTCCAAAAGTGGCTGAAGATATTGACGTGCATGTCTTAACGGTTTGCAGTGTTGTCGAGATCTTTTCCAGACATGAAAAGGTT
>JAOWBL010000020.1:15109112-15122642 GCA_028564865.1 Zenarchopterus dispar | reverse complement strand
CACACACACACACAGACAGACACTCCCAGCTGTTTGTCTCTCACCAATCACTGTGGATCAAGTTCGTCCTGTCCCCTTCAGTCCTCTCCTCCTGGGTCTCACAAGCACCTTCCTACTCTTGCTATTTTTAGCCTGACAGACTACAAGACTCAGGGGCCCCTTCACGTCCTAATCACAGTATCCATCTTGCAGCCCACTGCCTTCATATTTTCAGTGCTTGACCTCCACCTCCTTTGTCCTCCAGCCTTCAAACTTCCCCTGATCGTCCTCCTCGTCTTTCAGGAGCAGGCTCAGGTAATATACTTGGGAATGCTAAACAAAGGAAAAGTTCAAGACAAAAACAGGCACTGACCCAACAAACAACAAAGCAATTAGCCAGTGTTTGGTCTGGCTGGAAAAACCACAACCTTTCAGGAAACGCACCCCCTCCCGCATCAGATTGGTTGGCTTTGTCGCTGGGGCTGACTATAAGTTGAGAAGCATAAACAGCCAGCCTTGTCAGACGTACTTGGGTATGTTTCACTTGGCTGGTGGGCACCTTCCTGCAAGAGGTCATCTCGGTCTACTGGTGGGACATCAGCCCTATTTTTTTTTTTTTTTTGTGCTATTAAACTGCAACACTTTTTAAAACCAACTATTGAAAAGTATCAAACAACAAAAGCTACCATGTGTTTCATTTTGTTCTCCTTAAGGATATCTCCTTAAGGATAAATCAGATTGTTGTATTACTCCTGTAAACAAATTCAACGAAGAACTAAAAGAGCTGTTTCCATTACTCTCCTTTTAATGACACACCTCTACAACAGCTCAGAAACAATTAAAATCAAATAAAGAACTGGTCGACATGGCGTAAAATGCAATGAACATGACACCTGTTCCTTTTTATGATTTGCTTTCTGTGTTTTCAAGTTGCCAAAAGTAAATACTTGCAAATCCCCAGCATTTATAATATTTACTCTTAAAATTCTTCCAAAAGATAGCAGAGAAAAATTATTGAAATTATTTTAGAAATTGTATTTCAGAAACCATCGACTTGCAGAGCTGTTATGGTTTTGTTTTATTTTTATAATGAACGCTTTGTGAAAGTCAGAAATGTATGATGATGTCTCTGTTTGTTGATTGCTAAAAGAATAGAAGGTTCTGGAGGCAACAATGGTAGTATTTTTATATGTGAGGTATTGAGATAAATGTATTTTTTGCTTTAGTTTGAAACTCAGTATTATCAGTGCCACTCACTATCTAAATATTCCTGATAATATCCAGAACTAAGGAGGACATGACCAAAGGAACCTTTTGAAGAAAATCAAATTGTCTTTACATACTTGGAATTTTATAAACGTCATCACAGGGAATCGTATAGTAGATACGGCTGAACCTGATCAAGAGGAAAAGAGATGGTAATTCCCAACCTGATAAGCCACGTCCAGAATTTTCCCTTTTTGTGGTTTGTTTTAACTGCTCTGGCAGATAAAGGTGCCCCTCTTTTCATGCATTTCCTCCCCTAAATGCAGGGACTTTTCACAACCTCGTGTTTCCAGATGATGCAGATCTCCATTGTATTCCTCAAGGACTCCTAACATTCTTCTTATCAGCCTTGAAGTCTTTATTTTCTTTTTTTTCCCCTCTCTGCACTCCAAAAAGAACAGGTTAGCTGTTTGTATCAATTCAGCCCAACAAGGCCAACTTCCAGGCGTTGCATCAGATCGTGTCTGGAAACTGTTTGGAAAGTGAGCTCATCATATGACTCTCACTAATACATGTTAAAAACTCACATGAATTTAATTGGCAATAAATAACTTCTGGTGAATTCACACAAGCCAGAACAAAACAAAAGCTTTTCTTTAAAGTTATTGGAATATTTGCTTCTCCAGTACAGCTTGCAGAAATGTACTATTACATCAGATTTATTCTCAGTTTTGTTTGTTTTGGGTTTTTTTGTTTGTTTTGTTTTGTTTTTTTACTTTTTTTCCCAAAGATTTTTCAAACATTTAATTATCACATAGTTTATTTGAGCAGAACTGAGATCAGAGAGAGTCAGCCCCAGACGTTCCCTAACTTGCCACCCAGACAAAGGTCATAACCCCCCAAAGGCAAGTTCCCTTTGGTCAGTATGTTTTCCCAAAGGATGATGTTACATCTGAACGGAGCTCTTAGCACAGTAGCGGGGAGACCCAGACCACACAACGGTGAAGGTTGAAGGATTTGTCAGCCTCTTAGAGGAAACTGTGAACTGAGCAGTCTAAAATCAGTTTGCTTGAGTCCTGCAGGATGAGCAATATGTGCTGGTCTCTTATTTACTGTGCTATTTACTATAGAGATGATTTTTTTCTTCAGAAATATGGACTTTGCTTTACTTTTTTCAAGAGGAGTACAAGACACTGAGGAAACAGTATTAAAAACATAGAAAATATTTATTCGCTGAAGCCTGGCTTATGAGGATCTTAAAAAATTTGAAGTGATTACCACCCAACCACACGATATCCTTCACTCCAGGATACATTTCATCGCTTGTCATCATGGGAGTTACATAATCTCCTTAATGCAAGCATACTGTAGAAAATTAAATTCATGTGCTCTGTCTTCATCCAGTAACTCACTGATGTGTTGTAGTAAAACTGACATTTTGTATTAATGAACGTAGTGCTCCTCACGGACCTCAGTGATGACAACTTTGACAAAACCACATGGAGTAAATTGTCTTCTTCCACCTTGTATTTCAAAGGAAACAACTGTTTACCCAAATTACTGAGCCTGAGCAAATGATTTCACAACATGTTGTTATAATCTAGATTCACTACTGATCTGGCTGAGAAAGGTAAAATGAAAGTCATAACTGATGAATGCAGCTGCCTCACCAGTATGCTTTTGGAACAATAAGAGCATACTGAAGCTAAAATTGGTTAAAAATTTGTGACACTATGGAGCTATTCTCCACTAAATCACCAGCTTCCTGGCTTTTACTCCAGCTGAAATGTAATTGGCAGTGTGAAACATGTCGCCTTGTGTAAGTAATCACACTGAATGCTCCATTTGTGTGTTTATGCAGAAGTAGCTGGGGCAGGTATTTATTTAAAAGCTTGTTGCAAAGTATTATACTTATCTTGCCAGATAAGCACAAAGAAGTAGTAAAAATGACTTTATTGTGTACTTCATGCTCAGTGAGTCTCCTGGCAGTCTGAAAACTGTGTGGGAAACCAAGAAAAAGTGCTCTACGGCAAATAAGCTGTGGAGATTAAAAAAAAAACAGCTACTGCAGACACAAATAACCGAATCTAAACGAAACCATATCATCATCCCATGATCACAAAAACGAGAGTACGTTACAACAAGCTTTTGAATACAAGACAAGATGCACCCATTTATTGTATTTCTCACTCATAGTATCAGTAAAAATACCCCGACTGCTGTAACTTCTTTAAGTGCTTCAAGCTCAGTGCAGTTTATTTATTTTAGTCTCATGTACTTTGTTCATCCTGAAGCAACACTTCCTGCTATTGTCTGTCAGATACAAGTGACAATCTGTCACACTCTGTTTTCTCTGTCTCTACAACACACAGACACAACCTCCACAGCCCCATCCCCTCCCTCCCCAGAGCCTCCAGCGCACGGGCGGCATTCGCAGAAAGTCACTGGAGGTGGGAGGGGGGCAGGAGGGGGTGATAGGACAGAGCAACTGCATCCTCCTCTGAAAAAGAAAGTTGAGGGGGTGTGATTAAGTGCTAGAGAAAGAGAGAGAGAGAGAGAATGAGAGCGAACGAGCTGAGCTCACATGAGAGGAAGTGTGAGATGCAGAAAAGTCAGAGGGAGCTCATAATGCCAAGCAGTTTGACTGTGTGACCCCTTTTGTCAGCACACAGCCGGGCTCCAGTTCTGCAGCTCGGCTCTCCTGTCAAAGCAGGAGCGACCTTCTCTCTGAGCTCACCAGTTTCTGACTGACTGGGCTGCTGTGGGAGCGAGGAGCCACATCCCCCTGAACGTCAACACTCCAAGAACTGGTAAGATTTTGTACATTTATCCACAAAACATCTATCTCTTAAGAAATGCTGAGTAGCTGTGTAAAAAAAAAAGTGATTGTTTATATTTTATTTCCTAAAGAAAGCATTTCAAGCTGTGCTGGAAGTTTGGCAGATGTGGAAATAGTTATATTCAGACTGAAGATTATTTGTGTAATGTTATCATGGTTCATCTTCACTGATACTCCTGAGAAATGGTCAGTTTTAGTTTTGTTGATCTCAGAGAAGTCTTTGTTGCGGATCCAGTGTCGTGACCTAATGCAAATGCTATCACAATCACAGACATATGAAATACACACTAGAAACATTGTGGTGAGTCATAGACATAGATACTTGTACTACATTCTGCTGGCTGCATTTGTTTGGTTTTTGGAAGTGTTGTCTCTCAGGATGGGGAAGGGGAGAAAATTGGAAGCAGACCCACCCACCCAGGAGATGAGACATGTCCACTAAAAGTATTAGAGACGTAAAATTTTTAAAAAAGAATAACTGGTTCTTGTTATAATGAAACCCTCTGGAAGAGAAGCAGCGAGCGGTAGACATGGAAAGAGAAGGGAAGAGATGTGGTTGCCAGTGCGCTATCTTCAGGATTCTGCAAACGCTAAATAAGCATCGACATCTCTGCTTGTAAATGTATGCATGATTTTCTCAGCAATGCCTCCATTTTTTTCACAGAAAAACTGCATATCACGTCCACTCTTTCACAAACTCAAACTCACTTTATCAGAAAGCAAGTAAACAGCTCGCAGAGTCATGGTGTGTGGCCTAACGCTTCCTCGTTTATGTGCACTCGACACAAAAGTTACTGCAGAAGATGAAGTGCTGGCCTCAGCATTTGCTTGCTCTCTCTTGCCCAAAACACTAAATTTTCACTCTATTTTTATGCTCCCACGCTGGTCTATTTTTAGACAGGTCTAAGTGAGCTTTGTTGGGCTATAAATGAGGCTTGTGGTCTGTGTCTTCTGCAAAAAAAAATAATGGGGTGATCATGACGGCTTTCATTGTTTTGTTTGGATTTGACTCAGCAGTGATAAACACAAGTTTGTGTTGTAGCGATTTTAAAAATTGTAAAACTTTGTCTTCTAAGGTCCAAAACTGCTTGTGGATTGGTTAGAATAAACAACTTTATCTTAGTTTATAACTGGTAGTTGCTGCCTGATTCAGATTAAAACCTTAAGACAGCTTGAGGGCAACAGGTGACAACAAAGAAATGTCTGATAGCCCAAACTGTGTAAATAACCAGATGAACTTGATGGCTTGTGTCTGTGTCCTTAAGATAAATCATGAGCTTTCTGGTTTGTTTGGTTTACGAAGGTTGAGGGGCAGCAGGTTAAGAGGCCACAGTCAGCTAGAAGTGGCCCTCTGGGGCAGAAACTCTCTCTGTCTCAGTGTCAGATCACCACTCTCTGTTTTCACATCCAGTGATGGTAAACAGGGACCAATAAAAATGTTGCATGTGTCCATTTCAGATCTATAAATAAATGCCTTCACTACAGTTTCCAAACTCAGTGTTCTCTAAATATTTTTAAAAATTTAACATAATTTGTCGCCTTTTTTTGTCCACTATAAGCCCAAGTTGTTTTTGATTTTGTATTTCTTATCTAGTACACAGATGAATTTCATGGTTGCACTGGTCGTGCATTTTCCAAGTTGCTGAGGTACAGCCACGTAAATCACCTCTGCGGTCCGAGCTGCTCTGAATCTAGTGTGGGTGATGTGCTTGACACCAGAGATTTCCATTTAAACAGCTGATTTAAATCTTAACACCATAACACTTTATTGTTTGAGTTTAAATATAAAAACTGTTTAACCTTATTTTTAAACACCATCATCTCAGAGGTTTTCCTGCCGCCGTCTAATGTGACATAGCAGCTGATCTCAAGCAGTTTAACTAGAGAGGTTTAATATTTATGTAAACAAAGATGAAGCCCACTATTAACATTCTTGTGTTTTCAGTAATACTGGCAACAGGCAGGAGGACTCTCCAAAATCAAATATTCCCCCCTCTTTATTTAGTATAGGGACATTTCATCCCATTATTGTTTAACGTCTTCAAGATGAGCATAAATTTCGCAGCAGATTCAGTGAGTTGGTTTGTTCAGTCTTTTACATGTGTGATAGAGTAAAAACCCACATGTTAACTCTTTCATAGGTTTACACATAGTTCTGAACTTTTTTCCACACATGCTCGTGGGAGCATGAGAGGGCGTCGCAAAGCAACACTTTCCAGCATCACAGTCAGTTTCCAGAGAGACTGGGTTAGTCGAGTGCTAACGCTCCCCTCTGTGGTCGCACTTCACTTTGCTGTCAGGAGTGGAAAGGCTTTGGAGGCTGCCCACCGCTGTCAGCAGCCTCGAGCACCTTCTCGCCTCAAAGCTACCGTGCTCCTGCTAGTTTGAGCGTAGCGGGACCCAAATGAGCTCGAGTGATGGTTTACAATGCAGAGTTCAGAGGATGAAAGGACTATGCATTTCCAAAACCGCTCTTTTACATGTGAAATGGAAAATCTTTCTTTTTTTCTTTTTATGGTTTATGTCTGCAAAAGGCAAAGGCCAACAGACTTGTAGTTCAGGTGGATTGACTTGTCGTTTCAGCAGCCCACACTTTTGAATTTTGTATTTGTAAAAAAAACAGAGGATTTTGTTTTTTTGAAAAGGTCTGCTTGAAGTAAAAGCTCCTGAGAAATATGAGTCAACACATGAAAATAATGAGGTGAAAAACTCTCCAGTCGAATGTTAAAACTGCTCCGAACACAGATATTTACTTTGGATTTAGATAAATTGTTGATGAGTACAGTTCTATGTACCTCACATTTTTGTCACCAACAGCCTATTTTTTTAAACCATAACTAGACAACAAATGAAGTGCTAATAGGAGCAACTAACACAGAAATGGTTGGAGATTTTTGTTTTTTAAGGAAAATATTAAAGAAGAGTAAAAGATCATACTCCTACTATCTTCTGGCTTGTCTGTGCTGTTTTTATATTTCCCTGCGCATGTTTCTGTAGGGGGTTGACCCCCTGGACGGAAAGAAAGCAGATCCTTGTTTGTGGGTCCTCGGCTTCCACCCACTGTCAGGAAATCTGTCTGACTGATAACTCCACATGTTCCACAAGTCCCGGCCATGTACTGTATCACTGTTGTCACTGACCGGGCAAATATGAAGTACATTATCCAGAGCAAAAAAGTCCATTTAAGTTAGAAAAGTTCCACTTGCAATGCACAAGTGCACAAAGTTTAGTCCTAGACAATTATTTTTGGTATGAAAGTGTTCACTTCTGGATGAATGTGCATTTGAATTACTTAGACATCTACTTTTTTCTTTCCCACTTTTTCCCCTCTCAACCCCCCGTATCGTTTCCTTGAATCCTATCTTCCTTCATTTTTTTCTTCTGGCAATCTGCCCTGCAACTGCTGCTCCCTCCATCACCGTATTGCCTGACTGCATTCTTTTCATTCCTACCGGCTTCCTGTGACTGGAAGAGGAGCGAGCCCCACTGGCCACAAACCTCCACCTTGGAGTCCTACCCGCACATGCTCCATGCGTCATTCCTCCTCTTTGCTCCTCTGGCTTTCAGTTTTTAAAATCCTCCAGGGGATTTTGCAGAAAATTAAGCCACTGTGAGACTCTGGTCAAAATAATGTTTTTTTTCTTTTTTTTTTCCAACTGCTTTTTGCTTCTATTCTCATTTTACAAAAATGTGTGAATGCTTTTGCTTGTACAGCCAATCCACATCCCTCTTTCTAAGATAAGATACAGTTAATCAAGGATGTACACAAGTGATCTAATGTGCCCACAGGCCCACTCAAACAATCACAAGTGGTATTTCCGCTCATCCATGGCAGAAACAAAGCAGTAATAGTGGGAGGGGGGAAAATAACAAGAGGGAACTCTGTTGACACCTGATGATGACACGCTGACAGAAAAGCAGATGCTAGTACCAACTTCATCAGTCCTCTAAATATAATCTCACAGTGCCCAATTAGATAGACAACTAATCTAAGATAATGTTGCAACAAACATGCTTAAAGATATGTTGATAATGACTCCTAAAACAGTAAGTAATTACATGAATTTCAGTGAAATGTCATTTTCAAATAAAGACATCTTCAGGCACTTTGTACATCTGAAAATGGAAGAAGACCTGTCTGAAGAATGTGCTGTTCAAAGTGGAACGTTATGAAATTTCATTTTACTTGAATATACTTCAAATTATTCGGGTCGCAGTCCACCCTGTGACTGTGGAGGGAACTGCCAAGAGTGCAGGGGAAAGACTCTTGTTGATAGCATTTTTTTTAAATACTCAGACCACAGTTTTCCCCGTAGGTGCACAATTTATCTCAACAAAGAGGAACCCGCTGACTCCCAGGACCAGTCTGAGTCACATGAAATTTAAAAAAAACTGGCCCACTTTAGTGTTTTTTAGTAGCTGTATTCACGTAAAATTGGCTTATCTTTATGGATCTAATGATCCTGACTTTTCTTGGCAGAGAGGGGATTTGGCCACAAGCATGGTCATGACTGTGAAACATAATAAGATCTCAGTTTGGAGGAGGACGTGAAAATGAAAAACTCACATAACATTAAGTGTGTAAATAGATTTTCTTCCATGTGTCGTTGGCCACATGCATGAACATGTGATTTTAAAACAGAACTTTCTTGTCTTTTGGGTTAACACTTTGGTCAGATCCCCAATTAAAAATATAATTTGGTGAAGTCAGCCAAATATCAAGAACTAAATAAAGCTGTAACCTTTGGCATAAAAACCCTTTTTATATGTTTTGGGTTTTAAAAAGCTCTGCAGCAGATCCATTAAGCCACTTGTTGAATCTTGTTGAAGCAGTCACGTACATTTTCTTTTTAAACTTTTTTATGGGTTAACCTACTGATTTCGACAATCTGTGGTCTTCTAAATTGTTGCAATGGCCCTGCTTATATTTTGGCCAGTTTTATTCTGCTTTCTCACCACTTCTCTTAAAGTCAAATCAAGTTTTTAATCTGCATATCCATATTTTTTTTCTTCCTTACTTTTTAGATGTGTTCGAAAACAAATGATGAGCAAACACAAGCATCAACACTATGACTGTGGATTTCTAGTTTGGTTCTGCAGAACATCTCCTGCAGACGAGAGCAGACCCAACTTATGAGAGCTTTATAGGTCATTTGTATATTATGCCCTGAAGAACAGATGACCCAATGACAACTGGGCTTTGCCACTGCGCTAACTAGAACATCCGAGAGACACTTTTTAATGTATTTTCTCTCCTCCTCCTCTTCTCCCTGCTTCACTACTGCTCAGCTATACATCTCATCTCTCACACATTGCACCTGTTTGGCACACTGAACTAAAAACTAATTAATTTCTCATTTCCTTCTGGACAGTCATGCAATATAACTAGAAGTCAATCCATTCCCATGAAAATCTTTGTAATCTGTGACAGATCACAATAATTTTCAGTGTTTTGTTTTGTTTTGGGGGGGGTGGGGGGGGGGTGAGCAAATTGCCTTGGCTGTGTGAAAAATTTGCTTTTGTGTCATAGATTTCAGAGAACATTTGTGTTGCGATAACTAGTATTGGTAAATTCAATACCTAGAAGGACTGCTTCTTTAGAAAAACAAACTTCTTTTGTATGTTTGATTGTGAAATAAAGTTGTGTAGACTGCAAGTGTGGGCTTGTCATAAACAGCATTGCTCCTCAGGCTTTGTTACATTCCTGGAAGATCCACCTTGTCAGTCGCTACATGTTCGTATCTGTACCCCAGCGTATAGGGGGTACCTATACGTTGTTGTGGAATAATTTTTCACTTTTTTCCTGCTGCATGTAAATATAGACATGCAAAGTAGCGCACCGAACTCCCATGCCATGTTCACTTTGTGTACTTAAAGTCTTTTTACATGGCAAAGTCATTTGTCGGTTAGCAGGTTATGTGACTACACTACTCTTTGTTTACACTTTCTTTTTTTACCATGCTTATTTAACTGCTTTTACATCACAATTTCAGAATCAAAAGAGAATAAATATAACTGTGTTCAAAGTCTTGCATAGCTTGAGTACAAAAACCTAAGCGCACATGAAGAAAGAAACCGCAGCAAAAATCATGACAAATCAAAAGTACAAAGAGCTATGTTTCAGTGCTTTTATTCACATTAACAGATGTTAAATACATACCTAAAGTGAAGACATTTGACTCCAAGTTGAATATGTGATTCAAGACATTTGTTACTCTGGAACTGCTCGGCTGTTTACCCAGTTACACCACAACCAAGACAAGAAAAGATGTCGGGTATCTCAGCACAGGTAGCAGGTGGGATCAGCAATGCAGTCTTTGTGATTTCATCTGGATTTAGACCATTCAAAATCTCCATCTTCTCCTGATGATGCTAAATTACTTTGGTTTTATTAAGCAATTTAAGGATGACCTGGTCTAGGTCATCTGCCTGCATGGATTCTTGTATCACTGCCATGCAGATGATTGCCAGATTCTCTGATGCCTCCTCCTGAATGAAGGAACAGCACCTTCTAAATCTCTCTAAGACTGAGACATGGTTATGGTTATAATGTCCACCTATCCCTCACTAACCAGTTTACTGCTGTTACTGCCACCCAGTAATGCTGATTTGTATTGTACAACATTTAAAAACAAAAAAATCAAGTCATATCTAAGTATGGCACCCAAGTACAAGGTTAAGTACGGCCCATGGTTATCTTCCACCTTGATGTCCTCCTGGCAGGTCTTCCTGCTCGTAGCATGAAGACTTCAACGGTGGACATCATATCAGAACCAACTAAGAGACTCAAGAACAGAACGGAAAATGAGAGAGTGACTGATCAAGAGACAGTCAGAAAAACAGTCCAGCCACTACACGTGTAATAGGGAACCTCTGAGTTCCCTATGCTTTTTTGCTTTGTTTCATTTTTTCACTTTTATCCATACTTGTACAGATTATTCAATTTATCTACCAAATCAAGACCACATTGAACATGTTCAAGAGGCCTCTCAAAATGTTTAAAATTGCAATGTATTCTGATGCTGATGGTGGTTGTTTTATATTTCTAACTATAGTTTTCTTCGACATTAATGAGTTAAGTCTTTTGTAAGCCCTTAATTATAGCTCTTATTCATATTTTTGTTGATTCACTTGAATCATAACCACAGTGTGCTATCCACAGTGACTCATTGTCCTGGATTCCATACAACGCTTACATCTTGCAGAACCTGTATTTCTGCATATTTGGGAGTATAACCAAGCATGTGTATTTATACTTGTCTCCCACTCTATTTTTACCCAGTGACTGCAGCCAGTTTCCATTGTTCACTGTTGTAAATGCTATTTTTTTTAAAAACAACAAAGGTAATATCCAGATAGTTACCGGCATTTAAATTCCATTAAGAATTGTAAGGGGAAAATACAACATAAACTCATTTTTAAAGGTGGAATTTATTTTGTTTGTAACCATGTGGAGAAAGTAACCCTTTAGATGACCCAGCAATCCTTCTTTTTAAACCCATTAAAGCTATGGATAATGCCAATAACATACTGTAACCTCCTAACAATAATTTTTATTAATATATTTTCTTAATTTTAACTGAGAATTTTTTGAACCATTATGTAAGATGATATAGAACATCAAATTAGTATAAATAGGGGTGTGGTTTCTTTATTAATGGCAGCACAGCCAATGGCTAACTGTCATCACTTTTGTTTCTTAGCCCTTAACACTATTGCCTCCTGAGGACAGATTCTGAGCTTCAGACAGGGCACAGCTGAAGAGAATACATTTCGTTGTGCTGCTAATTGTGCTAACAGATCAGTTTGACTAGATCTGGGTAGATTTGGAAGAGTCAGAAGACAAAGCTTAGCTCAGAAGCAGGAAGCTTGCGCTAACTGAGTGTCAATGGATCTGCTTCAGGAACCGGGAGTGATGCTGGATTATCTCAGGGCCCTTTTGAAGGAAAACTGCTAAGACCTGCAGTCCCAGCAGTTTTCAACCTGCAAAAGTCAGCCTGCGGTGCTGGTAGGGTCAAACCCTGCAAGTGGCTGGCCACGCGACTGTGGGTCCCAGAGCAGCTTTACTGGCTCCCGTTTCAGCTCCGGTAGCACCTGTGTCAGATCTTGTTGAGGACTTCTGGACAAATTTGATCAGAATGAAAGTAATGCAATATGAATTAGCATCATAGGTTAAAATTAGGTAAGTCAGCCAAGCTTAAATAGCTGTGACTGAACTTAAGTAAGCATGTTCCAGCCAAGTGCCGATGAAGTAACAAAACTTGAAGTTCCTCTATTGACAGGCTTTCTGCAAAAGCAAGGTGGTCTATTGACCTCTATGTTAAACTGTGCAACTTTGAAGCAGACATAAAAATATGTACAGCCTAGTTTAAATTTAATAACAATTTGGTCTCCATAGTTAGATGTTACATCCATGACATTTGTGAGGGGTAAGCAAATAAATCTGCAATTTGTCCTAAAGCATGGTATATGCAGCGCCATTTCTGATTACCTCACCGAAACGACATCTGAAATGGGATACTCCGCTGCAAGCTGCTCAGGTCCTCCAGAGCGGATCGGCTGATGGAGCTGAAACAAACTGCTCTTCAGAAGACCACATGGGGTGTTTGCTTCGTTCTTCTCATACAGTCTGTGTTTTTAACTTTAAATATGGCAGATCTGTTTCTCCTACCGTAGTATCTTTTGCTTTGCAATGATCTGATGAACTACAAAGTGTGAGCAAATCTTTCGAAACTGTCCAGGGAGATTATGGCAGTATTTATTTCTGATGGCAATCATGATTGGGAGGGGGAAGAGGGGTGGGAGGGGGCTGTTTAATAAGATGCATTGTAGAGGTGAAGCTAAATATGAAAAATAAATAGTCCACAACAGACGTACACATCCACAGCCCGGTCAGCTCAGACTTAATCAGCAGATGGAGCCATCACATCAGCAGCAATAGAGGCGCGCACGCACACACAAACACACAGATGAAAGTGAGACTTCCAGCTGGTTTATTGGCAGTTTCACCACCGTCAGACAAACACGGTGAGGAGGCGGCAGGCAGCCTCTGTGACGGTGGTGGACAGTCATTTTCGGTCCAGGAGTCGACTCCAGAAAGTCTTAATGCGGTTCACTTACTGGCTGTGACAGCGGCGCGTGCTGACGGTTACTGCGGCGCTCGTGACAGAATTACAAAAAAAAAAAACGACCAGTTTCACGAAAAGTACCGACAATGACAAAAACTCACTGCCGGAAGACGCCTCTTCTATCGTCTGATCATCTGCTTTGACTTTTAGTGACTTTGGTGTCGCGTTAAATCCCATGAAGATAACGTCCGCTCGAAGATCACCTCCAGAAGGTAAGCGCTCTCCACTTTTCGTCGTGCACCGCAGACTTGCAAGACGCAAATGAAGAATTTCGTAGTCTTTGCAGACTTTTACGCTGTTTAGTGGTAAAAAAAAAAAAAAAAAAAAAAAAAAAAAGTGGTTTAAATGTAACCCGCTTGAAACAAACTCTGCTATTTT
>JAOWBL010000020.1:15094957-15109012 GCA_028564865.1 Zenarchopterus dispar | reverse complement strand
AGTGGTAAAAAAAAAAAAAAAAAAAAAAAAAAAAAGTGGTTTAAATGTAACCCGCTTGAAACAAACTCTGCTATTTTGTGACTTTTGTTCAAATTGAACAGGTGAAAAATCTCCCAATGTTTAAACCAGTGAATGGCACTTTCCCACAGGTTATGATGGTGCACCTGCCGTACACTTCACCTCGTAGGAAGAGGCGTCATAGTGACAATTCTAACGCGACAAAGCGCTGCTATTTTATGCTGATAAGCCGCACGAATATTGCCCATCAAATACATCATTGTAAACTTGTGGGTCTGTTTCTGCCCCTGCTTGAAATTCTGAGGTAACACGTTTTTCATTTAATGGCAATCTATGATTGAGGTTGTGCATAGTCATGCGTCTTGATGTGTTGTTTGTATTATATTAATCTCTAGTTTTACCAAAACTCTGTTAGTCCCTAGAAAATAAAACTCACATCGTGTTAGTGCTGTCACAGAAAAGGATTACATCAGTTTCACGAGATTATACCGACGGATTAAAAAAAAAAAAAAATCAGAAAACGCATTCCTCTGCCACTATTGTCCTTTAAATTTCCCCCTGCTCATTTTCCTGTAATCATGGTTGGAGTTCATGTGTTTGCACTCATTTTTGTGTCAACAAATGTTTGCAGCAGTTTAGAGCTCTCTCTCGCTGCCTCTGGTACATTAACATTGTTTTAAGCCAGCAGAAATTGAGCCATAATCCTCAAATTTTGGGATGAATTGCTGATCTTCCCTTGTCTTAACTCATGGCAAATAAGGTTGGATATTCAAATAATTACCAAACAGTTTTCAGTCAATGTTTTTTACTTTATTTAAGATTATAAAGCCGGGCTTCACTGCAAAATGATTGGGAACTCTCTTTAAAAAAAAAAAAGTTTAAGTCAAACAAGGGAGGGCATGGTGGGTTGATGCCCTATCGATGTACTATTGCATGGAGTCAGGCATGTACTAGTCGTGCACTATTGCGTTATATCTAGAAGGATCCTATTTTGAATCCTGGCGTTTCAGTGTGGAGTTTGCATGTTATCTCTCCGCTTAGTGTGGGTTTCCTCCTGCAGTCCAAAGACATTCATGTTAGACTAATTGCTGATTTTAAATTGACCTTAGGTGTGAATGTGGGATTTTGTTTTTCTTTTTGTATGGCCCTGTGATACACTGCCAACCTGTCTAGGGTGTACCCGACCTTTTGCCTGAGTACAGGTGTAACAAGCTCCAGCATACAATCTGTGACCCTCAATAGGAAGAAGCAGGTATAGACAATGAATGAGCAATGGACGGATGGATCTAGTCTGTGATTTGACCTTTGTCAAGTAAACATTGCCTAAAAAGTTTATTTTTGACACCTCTATAGTCCATGGACAAACTACTCCTTTTATATGAAGCTGAAGACTATATTTACATTTTTAGTGATTATTGGCTATCTATTTTGCATGTATGTATTTGTGCTGTACAATTGTGAAAGGGAATATCAACCTTTCTCCATTACAGATAACCTTTAAAAGTCCCCAGTGTTTTCCCACTTTGTACCACAGCAGTGCGCTGACAATAGGGACAGTGTTCTGGACCGGCCAGAGGCCCAGATCACATTTCCTGTTCCTGATTTAAGATCAACTCAGCTGACTGTTGATATACTGTGCTCTTGAAAAACACAGTAAAAGGACCATCACTCTGCTGTTTGTCATGTGAGTGTGTGTGCATATATGTGTGTGTATATGTGTACTAGAGAGAAAGAGACAGAGAGAGAGCAAAAAGTGGAGAGTATTAGAGAAATCAACAAAACAGTAATTTGATCAAAACCAGCAGTAAAAACTGGCTAGAACCACAAGACAGTAACCTTATTCTTACTGACTGCGGGGTGAATTTGAAACAAAGAATCCCTTCTGTGTACAGTCTTCTTACCTAGTGTGCAACAACAGACAATGATATACAGTATATTGCCAACACGAGTGACTTATAGTAGGAAGTCGACCTGAGAACCTGTTTTCTCAGTCAAATCATCCTTATGCAAGGTGAGTTTTTTTACATGTAAAAAAGTATTCCTGTCTGTGCAGATGCATTCTTACAGATAATTGTTACAGAGTGGTGGTGTTGGGTGGGTGGGTGTGTAGTCGTGGGGGAGAGGGGGTGCACAGGCCACAGACCTAGATGAGTCCATGTTCAGACGATCAGTCACTCTTTCTTTTGAAGTACATAAATAAAGTCAGCTGGTGTTTGTCAGGTGAAGCCTGAAAAATTTACATAATTAAAGATGTTACAGTGTTTTGGAGGTTTTTTTCCATAGAAATAAAAGGTAGGGGTACCAGCTACTTCTTTTGGGTGTGCAGGCCCCCTCCCCCTTGACTCCCACTCCCCATGTATGGAGGTTACAGTTCTCATGCAGCTGACCCAGCTTCAAGTTCTTTGCATGTGCCCCTTTGCTTATTATCAGGTTTTTTGTTTTGTTTTGTTTTTTTTAAAAAAAGCTGGTCTTTAACTAGTCTTATATGACATAAACAGCATGATATATTACATTGTTATTCTTCATTTCACAAAAAACAAAACCAAAATTAGGAAGTGGTGCTCATAATTCAACAGTACATTCAACCACTTAGAATCATCATTACCAGCAACAACCTAAAGTAAAAATTTCCAGTATGACATCAGTCTCTCACGTCATTGTAGATTAATTTTGGCCCTCACTTTGTTGGAATGATGCGTCATTTATAGAGATTTCATAACCTCTGCTAATGCACAGCTCTATTACAGTACTGTAATAACATTTTGGTCATGTTGTATGCAGGACTTTGACCAGGGCATTGGTTTGATTCTTTTCATTTTTAGTCATTCTGTTGTATATTTGCTGGTCTGAGTGTCTTCATTTTCCTGTGGGATGACCCAATTTTTGCCGAGCTTAAGTTGTCTAGAATAGGGCCTCCGTTCTGACTCGGTAGGAATCCTTTGACATACATAGCACATGGCTGATTCAACAACTGCAAGGTTCACACTTCTTGAAACTGAAACATGAGTCCAAATTATCACCCCTCTGCCACCATGCTTAACAGTTCTATGAGGTGTTTGTGCAAATGTGCCGTATTTGAGCTGAGCCAAACATAGCTCTGTACATTGTAGCTCAACATCTTCTCTTTAGTCTTGTTTGTCCAGAAGAAGTCTTGTGGCTTCTTCAAATATTGTTTTGCAAATCTAAGCCATGCTGCAGTGCTCCTTTTAGAGAAAAGAGGCTTTTGCAACCCTTTCACATGACCCATACTTTTGCAATCTTTTTCTTATTTTATTGACCTACACTTTTGACATTTAACATGTTATCTTTTTTCGTTGAGCTTTGCATGGTTTGACTCTCTGTTAAACTTACTAGGTTATCTGCTCCTGGGAATATTTAGGATTGTCTTGAATGTTTCAAAATGTGAATAATCTTTCTCACTCAAGAATGATCAGCTGCTTGCGTGGACATGAACTTCTAATCTTTACCAGATTGGTGAGAAACAACAATTGTTTCTCAAAGACCACTTCTTCTATCTTCCTCGGCGATGTGTGAACATGAATCTAAATATTTCAGATGAGTATATAGACAAAACTTTGCTTCTGTAGAGGTGGTCACACTCCATTATGATCAATTAATCAAGTTCATTTGATTAGCAGCACCCGGTTGCTATGGAAGCAGTAAGGGCATACTTGGTTTTTCGGGCAGTACGTCTTTACCTTGTCTTTTCTTAAATAAATAATGGTATATTGCACCCTTTCATGTGTTGTTGCTCATCAGAGGTTATATTTACATTATTTGAAGATTTGGTAGGAAGAAGTGAACTTTTTTAATACTTTGGTACATAAGCCTTTTTAGGTATACTCATTTTTGTTTAACTGTCCATGAAGATATGTAATTAATACTAATTACATACCAAATTATACTGTCACATGACCATGTTATACTACTATGTATATTATACATACAATACACCTATACCACCACTATTTGTTTCTACACTTTTTTGAATGATAAGCACCTGCCTTGGGATAAAAACATCAGTTCAATCCTTTGAACAGATTCAATTATTGTGGGTTTTTGTGTGTTCATGATGAAGGTTTAGGCTCATGCCAATCTTATGACAGAACTCTAGGCCACATTTAGCTATTTTTGGTCCTTTCAAAAATAATGACTGCACGCAGCCCACAGAGAAGTGATAAAACCATTTAAACAATTGTCAGTCTGTTCAAGTCCTACTAAACAGAATTCAAGCGTGTGACACAGTAAAAAGGAGATCCCTGAGCTATTTACACCCTGACTTCGGAGGACAACAATAAGAGAGGTTTTATAACGCAGTAATCTTTGAACTTTTGTTCAAAGCAAGCACTAGAGTTGGACAAAACAACACTGATGAACCTTCATCACAGCTTATTCAGGAGGTCAACATCATTATAACATTTAAACCTGTGCTCATGGTGTTTTGCTTACTCGGCAATAGGACAGCCAGTTTAATTTCAATTTCAGTTCGAGTCCAGAGCATATGACTGGTCTTGGAGCTAATGAACCTGTGTATAGATGTTTTAAGTTTGTATGCAGATTAGCAAAATAATGAAAACAAGAAAACAGCAGACTGTCGCCACACACCCAGAATGTTGATTCATTTCAATAGCAATATGGTCAGACCAGATACAAATGGAGAAAAACAACATACACCTCTTGTTCAGAATACATTTGCTGATAAGAACAATGTTTACTCTTACTTACTAGAGTGATTAGCTATAATATAAGCAGTGTGTAAAATAAAACACTTGATCTTTGATCACACACTGCAGTACAGAGATTTAAACAGTTTATAGGAAACAGCCCAGCTTCATACCTGAAAAGCTTTATTAATACATTTGATTATCATCACTGCTGAGCATTTATTATGATCATTATATTCCCATTAAGAAGGTGGAGTTCTGTATCACTAATAGGATTTCTTGATATGATGCTATCCAGCAAGGTTTTGAATAAAGTCTTTACAATCTCTTTCAATTTTACTTCTAAACATTGTTTAAATATTTACTTAAACATTTTTTAGGTCTTAGTTACAACACTTTTAAGTTATTATTGGAAGATTTCCCTTAATGTTTTAGTAGATTTTACCAATTAGTTTAAAGGAATACACAGCTAGTACTAGCACAAGTACAAGTACAGAAAAATTGTGCGGGTTTTTTTGTTTTTGTTATTGCTGTTTTTGCCATGATGCCCTGACTCTGCTAATCCACACTGATAAAATAAAACTGAGACTAATAATATATAAAAAACTTGCTTTTCCTTTATTTTCTCATGAGAAAAATATAGGCGTAGTAATGTGGATTCATTTCTGCTGACAAAGGAGCACTGTAGCGATCAGGGACACATTCGCCATAAAATAATAATTAATTTAAAAGGAGACTAGAACAGTCTAGGATACCTATTGTAATAAGTCAGTGGCATGAACCCAGACAGGTTTGACTCCCTACAGACACAAACAGTTTACTGGTTCAGTTTCAGCATCGAGTGCTGCAGTTTGGGTAAATTGGCATTTGTAGAAAGAGACATATACAATAACATGCAATGACATGCAATCCCTTGCATGTCAACAAGGCATCATCCTAAGTAAATTTAACATGCTAGTTGAGTTTTTAAAATGTATTTTAGGGAAGTGATATTGTCTATTGTGGTTGAGCTCACAGACATGCACTGGGGCTTTCTGTAGTTCATGTGATATGTATATGTTGCGTAACTCACTTACACACTTTTCATGACAAAGTGATATTCATGCATTGTTGCTCCACAGAATAATCTTGGAAAAACCATTATTCTTTTTTAAACATGCCATGCAGTTGTTTCAGTCTTCTTTGTCATGATGTGTAATTACATTTCTTGTTAGGTGCACGTCAACCTACACCTTAGGCTACAATGTAAAGTGCATGTTTTTCAGTAAGCAGAATGAGCCTTTAGATGGGCTGGTGTGAAAGCTGTGGCCTGTACTTTGAAGACTTTTTAAAACAATCATGGAAGAAACAAAGCCAAATGTTTGAAAATCACAAATAGGTCTCTTTTTTCAGTCTTGCATTTATGAAATGCGTAAAATAATAGAATTTTGTATAAATATTACTGGAATGAGGCAATATTCTCAGCCTATCACTAAAATGATTAGCTATACTAAACTGATTACCCATTCACATTCATTTGCAGTATTGCTGAAGTTGCTAATAGCTACTCACACACTCACCATACACACACACAGAAGTATTTGTTGGCCATTGGGAATGCTATTAATACACTTATAAGCAGTCACTCATGCCACTCACTTATAAAAACAAGTGGTACGGTTCTATTAATATGTTAAGAACGGCAATGAACAAACTCACTGTTCTCAAAACACATGCGTGCTTGCATGATTATACACAATAACACAAGTGTTTACTGACAGGTGACACTAAAAATATACTGGCACAGTCACATGCACTGAAATTTTTACAGAGCCCCACTGTGTTCCTTCAAAAGAAACAAATGGGCGCTATTAATACACTTATAGTAACACACGCTAGAACTGATGCACTAATACACGTGTATGCACCATCAACTGTCACAGAAGCAGATCCTCCTTATGCAAACAAAAGGCCTCCTGTGCACACTCAAAAGAAACAACTGCAATCTATTAATATCTTGGGGTGCACAGAACGGCCTGACACAAGCTCAAGCACACAAGGATGAACTCATTAGAAGATTGATACTCCAGCTGCTCAGGAGCAACAGGACATTGCAACTGTAAATTCCTTTAAATATAGAGAAAGGGGAGGGACAGAGTTAAGGCAGGAAGGGGTTACTGCTGAAGGAGGCCAGCATATTGGTTTTTATTTTTTGTGTGTTGTGTATGTTGAACCTCTGATCTCAATTTCTTTCTGAACTGTTGTGTATGCATACGCCTTCCTGCAACATTTGTGACTTCCAGACTTAACTTCATCCAATACTGCAATGGAGTTCATCAAACCCAAGCAACTAACAAAGCAGATTTAACCCAAAGTGTGCACATATAAATGCTGCTGAAGGATATGTGTGACTCTGTCGAGTTGCAATGAAACCTTTCAACCAAAATAGCAGCTTCTGCTTGCCTAAATGAACCAAGAGGATGTTATGGTGAAGACTAACTTTAGAAACAGGAAGTCACTGTTTCTTTGTGAGTGTGTGTTGGTGTGTGTTTGTGTATGTGTGGTGTGTGCACACAAGTGAAGTCTATGAATGTGTGTGCATCTGTGTTGCGTGTTAGTGTTTCAGTGTATTGCTGCAATGGCCCTTGAGTGTGAAACGAATATGCTATTACAGAAACCAGAAGTTTGTCTCCTGCTATTTTTAGCACCACAACACTCAAAGGAAAGACAGAGAAGTAAAGAAGATGATCTTATCGTCGTGTACTTCTCCTTTCTCTTTAACTACATCAGATTTTATTGTTTAGTTATATTCTTCTTGAATTTTAGAGTTGATAAACAACAGATCTTGCAATCAGATAATCTTAGCTAAAAAAAGTATGATCCTGTTTTTTTGTTGGTCTTTTTTGTCTTGTTTTGTTTTTTAACACAGTTTGCCGGCCAAGTAAAGGGTATGTATTTTCTTTGAGAGCTTTTGGTAAGACGATAGGAACTAATCATGAGCTTTAGAAACCCTTCAGGGTCAATGTAGAAGAAATATTAACTGTTTAGTTGGTTCTTTGAATATACAATGTGGTGACAGAGCTGGTTTTGTTAAATCGTGAGTCACACTGAAGCACTGCCTTAAGTAAAATCTTGGTGCCAGTACAAAACTGAAAACACACTTGTTGATCTTCAGATTTAGCGTTCACTACTGCAGCTATAGGATCACATCTCTGAGTCTCAGCTTCACCACCGCCACTTCACAAAACTATTTGGAGTTCAAAGTAAATAGAAGACAGTTGTTGCAGACTGGGCTTTTTTCTCTTATCAGGTGAAAATATACCATAGGTGTTTCTTTTTATTATAATATTAAAGAAAGACCTACTTCCTGATCTTTTCCTTGCTCTCAGCTTGTGTGTTTGTGTCTGTCTGTGTATGAGTATGTGCGTGAATGTATTTGCAAATTATTTGTGTCACCACCACTAGCATCGTGTTCCTCCACTGATTGTTTGATTTCCTTTGAAAACACACAAGCATTCTTCTGGTAATACACAGTGTGCTGCAGCAACTGGTTCTTCCTGTTGCGCATTTCATTTCTTATTACAGTATGAAAAAAAAGACATCTGGAGCTCAAAACAAAAAAAAAAAAGAAAAGAAAGAAAAGCAAGCCCCATCAACTTCAACAATGTTGCATAGCATACAATCAGGATGAACGTCCTAAAAATGACATTGCCTAAATATTTGTGCCTTGTTTTATCTGATGTGTCTTTTTAATCCACGTGTTACCCAGCAAAGATATGTGATCAAAAATTGTGTTCTGTTAAAATGGTGGACAATTTTTTCACTTAATTTTTGTCATGTGCTTCCTTATGCTTCTTTCATGAGCGGTGCAAGAAATCACACCAAGTTTTTTCTTTCCCACAAGAGCTTCGTTGTCATCTCGTGTTTCTCAGTGTCACAGTCAGAGTTAATATAAAAAAAGTAAACATGAAAACAGAAAGCCATCCTCTTCAACACTTTTATTTTGAATACTTTTTAGAACTGTTAAGTAAGACTATATAACTTCAACCAATTGAGGTCAAACTGTACAATATCATCTTGAATTGTAAATTCCTGTGATCTTATTAACATTTCACTTTTTTATCTGTACTATCTCTTCTTAATCTGAAGAGATCAACATTTCTTGTTTAGAGTCAGTCTTGCGGTTTGGAAGGAGACCCAAGCCACTTTGCTTGGTATTGCATTTTTATGATGACATGATAGAGGAACTTGAACACAGCCATGTAGATGCTTGTTGTGCTGGTGTGTTGCAACTGTTAATGAAATGAAAGAAATGTAATTTATAAAAGAAACAAATGTTGTGATAGTTTTTGTCGCAGTTATTCAGTCGAGCAGGTTCAGTAAATTTCCACATACTTCCCCCCATCTACCCCAAAGGGAAAAAGGTGTCTCCTTCCATGCTGTATCTGTCTACACTTTTATATCGATACCAAAACATTCCACTGTAATTCAATTGGTTTCAGGTGTTAGTCACATTCACACATGAAAACGGTATTGGGTTACTTGTGTGCTTGCACAGGCTTTAGTTTTTGTTATTAAAAAAAGTGGAAATTTCAGAGTGCTTGTTTCTGAAGTAGCTGTGATTGTCCCACTGTCACTTTTGTCTGCAGCAAGTTACATCATTAGGCCATGCCACAGTGAAAGCACTTGTGGTAAAAATAAAGACTAATGTTTACAGGACCCTTTAAATTAAATGCATAAAATATTTTTTGAATACTCCAAAGATTGAAAATTGATTACTGTTGTTTTCCTGAATTTAAGTTTTTATTGTTTCCTTTATTTAGAACCTAAATAGCAATGACAGATTTGAACCACAGTGTTAAAATGCAACTCCCCACCCTTTTTCTGTCATAACTTCTCTCTTTTATTTACTTCATCCCCCACGTACACAACAATCTGCACTTTTCTTCTGCTTTCTTATGTATAATGTTGGACTAAAACCAATTCCCGTGAAGCAAGGAGGCATGAATAATAAATGAAATATGATTGACAAAGATGCAGAGTAAAAGTTGACATCTGGCATAAACTTATAAATTATAAACTGAGGCAGCTTAAAGGTAGCTCTCTTTTAACCTGGGTTGTTGAGTTTGATCAGTTTCAGATCAAATTGACTGTAAAGTCTTCAAATGATTCTTTTCATGATCTCAACCCTAGAGCAAATTACACTGAAACAGCATTTAAATGTCACCGCGCAGATGTGCTGAATGTCGCTGTCTCACATTATAAGCGAACTGAAAGCACTTGAGAAGAGAAATTCAAGAATTCAAGTGTTATTGTAGAAGTCAGTCAGGGTGTTTTCATGCCAGTTTTTTAGATTAATCCATAATACATGACTGATTTATCCTTTTCAGCACTGAATCTCTTATATTTTTTGGAACAGTGAGGATTGCAACCTGATCCAAAAGTTAAATCTATTACCCGAAATCCTTATTAAATTAAAAACTTTTGATGTGAATTCACAGAGAAGAGAAAACATCAAATATCCAAACCCACCTAGCTGTATTTTATCCCTCTTTTGAAATTTCGTAGTTGGAGTTAAACATACCATAGGCTCTGTGTCATGTTACAATGAAAACCATGAATGCAGAATAACACAAGTTTTTATACTTTATCCTGTTTTACTGGCAACTGCTGGTATTCAATAAATATATAATGTAATACAAATAAGAAAGTAAATTAGTATGTCAGAGAATATGCAGTCATTAATGTTTCATATCCTCTTTAAGCCCATTTAGTGTCTCATGGGTACCAGAACCCATCCCAGCCACTACTGGGTGAGAGGCAGGGCACATCCTGAACACCTCACCAAGGATATTTAAACCTTGTATATGAAATATAAAATGTTCTAAGAAACAGTGTCAGAAAAACTTGCTGTTTTGGGGAATCAAGTGTAAAGTTTGAGAAGTTTGTTGCAGCTGCAATAAATATATGCAGTATTGATAGTGCATTGTTTAACACTAAACTGAATATATAAACTTGCTACTTTACACTGCTAATTATTTTCCTGTTATTTGACTTGCAGCCACATACGTCTTGTTATTTGTTTTTATCATTTTTATATTCTTCATACTTCTGTTCACACAACCTGGTTTTCTAAAGTAAGAAGTGTCAGAGGATCCACAGTTAATGATAATCGTAGAATAGTAATCTGCAGCTTTCATTTTTCTACAAATGAGTTTCACAACCTGAGACAGCCTGGCTTTGTTTAACTTGCTTCATAGTATTTTCAAAACTGAAACAGTTTTGTTGTTTTGTGTCTTCTCTAAAAATTTGCCAAATACCTTTCATTTGAGACTTCCATTTCTAACTTGGAATTAGACATTTGTATGATTTTGAGATAAGAAATAAGTCAAACTACAATGGTCAGGTTATTCTAACCCTAAGTTACAACTAATACTGCACTCATTTGCACAGAAGGCATTGATGTTGTTTCCTTTCTCTCTTCATGTCTTCCTGCAGTGAATGTGATCATCAACAATAGGTTTCATAACCCATTATTGGGAAGCAGCCGATGGACCTAAGTGTGACCCGGAGATCATTACATCCAGGACCAGATTCAGAAATGCTGGCCCCCCAACCTTCTTTCTTCCTGGGTCCCCTAACCACTCAGCATTGCTCTCAGTTTACCCAGCAGCATTTGCAGGTGAGACCAAACTATCTCCAGCACAGATTAGAGGGTAACGAAATGAGACTCAGTAGATCTAAGCATAAGCAACAAATCTGTCCATGTGCACTGAGTGATAAATTAAATGCCAGTTTAATTAATATAATTTTATTGAATTAATAAAATGTTTTGCATTATCTGCCTTCACTACATGATATATGCTTATAATTCCAATAAAATGTTGTTGTCCTAAAAATATTGCTATATTAAGCAGCATCTCAATAGTATGATCAACACTAAATGTCAGGTAAACAGACCTACAACATTAGCCACAGGAAGACACCAGCTGCTTTCACCACAAGCCATAGCCAAGCATAGTGCTTCATAGAAATGAGTAATAAGCAGATCAGTTTGCTGTAAACACACCACTTCCTCAACATTTATTTCTGATAGTGCTGTATCACATATGCCTATCTGTGTTTACCTGTATTAAGATATTTGTTTATCAACTTGTGGCAATAGCATTTTTTAGGTGTCTTATAATGAATTTTGTATATTTAGTTCACACAGACCCTACTAGTTATTATTTATGTTCTTTTTTATTAGTATAACGCTGAACAAAGGCAAAGAGAGATGGAGGAGGAGAAACGAGAGGAGCTACAACATCTGATACAAAAGAGCAGAAATGAGCAGAGTGAGTTGTATGAGTTGTATTTCTTCATGTGTTCAGTCATAGGTTCTTTGAAAAAATAATGACTTAAATTGATGGCTACATCAATTACTACTTCATCTTAGCTATTGCAGGTAAATCTTAAGTAAATGTTAATAAAAGTTGATGGAATTTCTGTCAGCACTGCACTGTTCTCTGATTCTATGGAAATTTGGAGTATCTGTTACTCCAGACTGGAGTAACAGATACTCCACTCGGTGCCGACATCTTGGGGTTCTGTTTGGAGGATCAAGTTTCTCATTTAACTATTAAGAGCATTATTACATGATCTTATCATCATTACATTAATAATCACGATTCATGGAGATATTTTATTGTGCGGCAGGTGCTGTGGCCAGTCCACTTGTCAGAAAGAAACTTCGGGAACATATAATGACGAGAAGCCAGCCAACCCATGACAGGGTCACCCCAAACCACTGCAGCACACTCCCAGGATACGGGTGAGAGTGATAATGTTTTTTTTGTTTTTTGGTTGTTTTTTGTTTGTTTGTTTGTTTATTTTGTTGTTTTTTTTTTAAGCAGCATTCACTATGAGAGCTGCAAACATGGCATGCATTCAGCAGAATCTTAAATTTGTATTTTCTAATGTGATGGAAACTGACTTGATCTTCAAAGGAATTTAAATTAATAGAGCAACTATTTTCATCTCAACTTATGACTAAAAGAGTCTGATATTGTTTTTGTTCCTAAGACTACTGGTTAACATGTCCTCAAAGCCTCAGTCAACACCCTGTGACCAGCGCAAGGACCTCACCCTGCGAAGAACAGGTGAGACTCTTATTTGAGATTGAGGTTCCCACCCTTGTGTTAAAGTTAGTGGTGATTTTCCATTAGAGATGTGTTCTCATAAGTGCATGATGTAATATGAGCAAGTCTCAAACTCATATTACTTTTCTCCACTGCTCAATGCTGTGATATTTTTGTGCCTTTGAACAAAATGTTCCCACATATTCCAAAAAAAAAAAAAGAAGAGAAAAGAAAAGAAAATGATGGCTAGAATGAGCATAATCATGCCTATCCTTTATGTTGCAATGAATGAAACTCACTGAGCATCAGGCCTGCAGGGCCAGAAAGTTGCTGAACAGTCATAAAAACATAAGCAACGCTGCCACACAAAGGCCAAAGCACTAAGGTATGTGTAAAATGAACTGCGTGAGAGTCCAGAGCAGGTCGCCCTCAGTGCATGAATGATAGTGGGAGTGGTTCCTCCTTCCTGTACATTTCTGCAAGTACACCAAATATTATTTATTAGTCTTGCCCTAGAACCTTAAGCACACACACTTACACACCCTACAGTGTTTTTGTTGGCATGGCAACAACACAAATGTAGGTTTGAATTGCTTTGAGCCTGTCTCTTATTGATGACTTTGTTTGGGTTCATTGGAAACTTAAGATTGTATACATGGAAAGTTTAAGGGCTTCACCATGGTTATTTGAAACTGTTAACATGATTCTTTTATAGAAACACACATTTTTAATATGTGCATTTGTGTCTGTGCAGTCTCAGAACCTACGTTGAAATGGAAGTTAAAGAAACTTATTTCCACAAGGCCTAGCCCACTGCAACGCAAGATCAGCGCACCTCCTTCTGTGAAGCACCGGACAGAGACTTTGGGTATGACTGCCTACCTTTTATGCGTATGTCTCATGACCTTATGCTTTTGTTTTACTTGCTTTGGTAGCTTTTATCCCCAGGTTATATTTCCTTGTATGCACCAGTTCTACAATGCATAATTTATTAACATAAGACACTTAATCTTCATAACAAATAGTTTTTATTTACTGACAACCAGTACATGTAACTGTTTTTTTAAAGCTTGTGGTGTGACTCTATCCTGTCTTCTTCATTCAGACTCTTCCCCGAGTAGCAGCAGCAACTCAGCATCGGGGTGCAGCTCACCAAACGACAGTCTCCATTCAGATAATAGTTCCCTCTCATTGGCTCTCGAGGTCAATCCACTTCTCTATATACATACATATACACACATACATACATACATACATACATACATACATACATA
>JAOWBL010000020.1:15078917-15091925 GCA_028564865.1 Zenarchopterus dispar | reverse complement strand
CTTATTCAAATTTGGGTTGTGGGAGCAGCAAGTTAAGCAAAGAAGCCTAGACCTCCTCCCCATTCACTTCCTCTTGCTCTAAGCAGTAATCCTGAGATGCACCCAAGCAGCAGCTCTACTACGAGCCCCTCTTGAATGGGACACAGTAGGATTTCATGACTATCTCAAAGGGAGAGTCTGGTGTGTTCAGAGCTCAGGCGTGCAAAATCCTCCACAACAATAAGGTGGCATTTTAAAGATAAGCTATTTTATTTAATTTAGAGAAACTTCAGGGCCGTGAATGTTGCATCTTCACAACAGAATGTATGTACCTTTTTACATGACCGTTTGCATACAAGAAACTGAGATGCCCATGATTTTTTCTGTGGTCACACCAGACACACAGTGTGATAATCCTCAGTCAAATAAACTGACCTCATCCCATTCTGAGATTCAACACCCCTTCAATCCCAAACATTCCTTCATTGTATTCTGCCAGCCTCTTCCACATTAATAGTCAGTGTTTTCCCATAAAATCCCCCTTTGAGTGATGTTACATAAAACACTTTCTTGACTTGGATGTGGCTTTGCCTTAAGTGGACTCTGGACCTCTGTGGAGCAGAGTGGTAAACCTCTGGAGCCTCACTGTCCCCCATGTTGGTATATAACTCACCATGGGGTAAGGCTGTGATGTCATAGTTATAGCAGAGAGTGCCGAGTAGCTCACGGAAACCAGTGAAGGCCTAATTTAGCCCAGCAACAGTTGCAACATGAAAGGGAGAAAGAGGACAGGGAACAACAGTGCAGGACACAGGGCTATAGAAAAAATTGTCTGTGTCTACATGGGTGTGTGTGGGTTAGTGCATGTGTGCGTGTGTCGATGCAGGCACATTACCAGTTGGCAGAGGACAGGAGGTCTCATGTGTTTTTCATTTGCCCTGTGAACATCCCGTCCACTGAGAAAAGAATGGAGACAGACGCTTTGCGATGCTCATCAGCATTCTTTCTCTTTCAAGCATCCTCTCACACCCATGCACACAGACGCACGCACACACACATGCACATACACACAAAGGAGAAGTCACCACATTGTTGCCAAGAGTACGTCAATCAACCTCCTCAATCTCTCCTCAAACTGACATATTGACTGATGGTGAAGGGTTTAGGGAACAGCTAAATGGCTGCTAGCAGGACTACAAAGAGAGAAGAATCCTTAACTTCTTTCCAAGACACAGGCCTCAGTTCACTCTTTACCCTGAATATGTGAGGTCAAACTGAAAGAAACTTCATCCACTCTGCTTGGCACTTTGGATTTTACAGTGACTCATTTCAAACATATAAAATGAGTTGTATAAGTGGGTGTACTGTGTATTATTTAACATGTTATGTAAACCAGATATGTTAAACTTTACAGAACTCAGACAATAATTTATATTTTTTTAAATTTTCAGCATATAAATATTCTTTACAATGTCAATGTGATTATACAATGTCTTATACATTTTTTTAATAGATAAGGCAGCAGTTTCCCAATGAAAAATAATGCTGATATAATTTGTAGCCTAAAGCTTGGGAACCATAAACGGGTGTAACTCTGTTGTGACTCAGAGTGATTTATAAGACCATTTGACAAATTGTATCAAAATCAAACTGGAGGGAGTGGGGTGTTGAATTAACAGCCATCCGTCTTTTATTTAGGAATCATAATTACTCCCTTGTGTTGCCGTAAAAAGATGCAGCCACTTTTTTTCTCTGCTGCTGCAATGCAAAGTTTTGAAACAGCAGTGGTAATCTTATTTAACATTTGACACAAATCTCTTATTGTCACAGAGTTTCTCAACATTTCACATTGAGACTCATTATTTTTTCCCACATAAACAAAGGCTGCTTCTCTCACAGTTTCTCTATGTTTTCAATCTCTGCTCCTATCCAGGTGGGAACAGGTGAAGGTAAGGGCTTCAACGTCAATGTCGGATGGACTGGTGGCTTGAATCCGCCAATGGGTGATGCAGAATATCTGGCTGCGTTCAGGTAAACATATGAATTGAAGTTTTCCATTTATACGTTATTGTATTACTCTCATTGTAATGCACCTAACGTAACACTTGAAGCTTGACAGAAATCGGCTCATGCAGCAAGCCAGTGATCCCAACACAAGGTCCAGTTGAAGTCAAAACCTGACTGAAATGATGTGGCAGGACCTTAACAGATCATAAACAAATGGCTGCAAACCTAATTGAACTGATGCAAATTTGTAAAGAGTGTGCTAAATTCCTTAAGATTGGAAGAGACTGATGGTCAGAAAGATCAGGCCTGGGAAGCTTGCTGGAACATGCCCACCTTATGTCAATCACAGTTTAGGCCTTTTAACTTGGCTGTCTTAGCTTATGTTAACCTATGATTCTAATTAATATTAGTTTACATTCATTTCAAATCTGTCCAAACATCCTCACTACAGGCGTTGACACTGCATCCGACATGAGTACTACTAGAGCACTTCTTTCTCTTTAAAATATTAATGATTACGCTCTGTTACATATTTATTCACAACTCAGGAGGTATGCTCAGAAGTCAACGCAGTGCTAAGAAGCAAAAGCAAAAGCAAAAGTGAAGACAGACACCTAGTGTTGGCTGCCTACCAGAGGCCAGCAGTCAATCAAAAGTCAGTAACTAATACTGTTGATATTCAGTTTAAAAAAAAAAGAAACAACATACATGTCAATAATACCAATGTTAAATCTTAACCAACTTCAGCTCAGCATCAATACAGTTTGTATGAAATTGGTGACATCAAATATTTTCTGCAATTATGTCAATAATAAGAAAACAGTTATAACTTATTGTTGGCCTATGGTAAATACAAAACCATACATTAATGTTGCTCTCACCACCAATTTTAATTTCCGTCATGCTTTTTGTCCTGAATGAATATGGTTTGGTTCTGTACTTCATTGTAATGAACACAGAATGTGTCTGTCAGCAACACTGGCTCGCCACCAGATGAATAAAACAGTATGTGAGCTCTACATGGTGCTGCATGCAGCAGACACAGTGGGTGGGCCCTTCATCAGGGGAGACAGATGCTAATGAGCTTAGCCATACTGGTAAAATCCATCGACCCTATAGGCAAGCTCGGAAACACTAAGTCCAGTGTTTACTGGAGCCCTGAATCCTTTACAAAACAACTGGTCCTTTCCTAAGCAGGCGTCTGGTTTTAGTACTTTTCATCCAGTTTAGGAAATTGCAAGTGTTTTCATGTTTAAAACTTCCTCACTTAACCACAGTATAGTACTGTAGTGTGTGTTACCCATGAAACTTGCATCAAATCAAAGGTCTACCGTGGAGTGTACTGGTGGTCCAGTGGTTTGTGGCACATATTGTGCAGCTGTAGTCCAGGATGCTTATCCAGACAAAGACTTTTGTCATATGTCATTGTTGGAAGACCAGCTCATCATGGTGAGAAGTAAAACTGGTTTAGGTTAGGGGGGAAAAGTATAATGCTTTACATTTGAAAATTGTTTTTCATTAAACTATGCCACAGCTCTGTAATTTAATCGTGTAAAAAACCTTTAACGAACAGATTATACCGACAAAATACTTCATGCTTATGTAGTTCAGTCTGTGTAACGTAGTGGCAGTCCTGTAATTCAATTTGAATACGTAGTTAGTTTGGATGACAAGGTGTCTCAGCCTTTGTATGTGTTCTGGATAAACTTGTAAGTATGATTTGAAATATATAAACTGGGATGGGTCCTTTTTTTCACCTGCATTATTAACAGTCTTCTCTGGGCTTTTTTTAAGAGGGGTGCATTATGATTAGGAGAAAGCCCAGTGTCATAATGTTGTGTGTACACACAACATTACATTATTATATTATCATATACATTCACAGGTAGCGCAACATACATATTCATATGTAAGCACTCATATTTTCTAGTGCATTTTCAAGTGGCTACTGACAGATGATGAACTATGGAGGAGAGGATAATACAGCAGAATAGAAGAGGAGAAGTGGGGGGCGCATTGTTAGGGAATCCAAAGGCGGCGTAATTAGGCCCAATGGATCCCAGATGGCTGGCTGTCAGTGACGTGAGAAGAGGGACGAGCTCCTAATAGGAACCAGACGCACACAAATGCCTTTGAACTGCCGCTGAGAGAAAAAGAGTGAGTGAGGAAGAATCAAACGCGGCATGGGCCGTGCGCTCTTGCTAAATAACTGGGCAGAAGGAGACAAGAGGAAGCAAGACAGAGTATAGAACATAGAACCAGTGAAAGTGGCCTGCCTTGAAAAGAGTACATCGTGTGTGGACAGTGTACTCAAGATATGCTGAGATTTTCATTTCTGTTCATGTCACTCAAAAGAAAAAACTTATTGCATAAAAGTGTATTAATTCACTGTGTTCTTTAGCACTCTCTTTCTGTGATAGTTACAAAAAACAATAGTCTAAACTTAAATGTATTATTTTGAACTGTATTCCTGTACGCTTTCAATCCTCAGCAAGCTAATTTATCATCCGTTCTCTTTCCCACAAGCAACCTCTGAGCAAGACTCACTTTGGCAAGCCTCACTAATGTCGTGGCAGTGTGTTATTTATCCAATTAAAACACTGTCACAGGCCATTCTGAGACTGAAAACATCACAACACATTCTCAACCCAAAACAGCTGTCTGACTGGTCAAAACACTGCTAAATTAATGACTAGAATAGAAATATTAACATTGCCATAAGCCTTTGCAGCCGTGAGTCAAACACTGCAGTAGATTAAGATTCATCATCTGCGTTCCACGTCAGCAGACGTTGGAAATTTAACCGCAGGGTTGTTTGACAACATCATGCAAATCAGGACGAAGAAGTTGATCTTCTCTGTTTAAATCAGTAAATTTAGTTTCACCAAAGTACATCAGTCCAACGCTGACATTTAAAGTTAGCACAGATGGTTCTGGTCCAGGTATCAAAGATTAATAAGCTCAGCAATGTCCTAAAAATAACTTTTCAAACCACCCCTAATTGATGATAGTTTCTAGTTATATGGGTTACAAATGGTTGTGTTACAAACTTCAATATTTTCGTACTTTTTCCTGGTTTTTTAGTTTTCTGGATCAGGGAAAACATGGAAGGAACAACAAGTGTCAGCCACTTAACTGAAATAGCCTTTGTTTCTGACATGCTAAAGAAACAGTCAACATTTAGAAAACAGTTGTTTTACGTGTTTCATTGTGAGTAATCTCTGCTTGCACTTCTCATCTCTCATCTCGGTGCACAAAAAAAGATTACATCATCACTCTTACCCACAACTGCTCTTATTTTCAACCATGTGAACATTTGTTCAAAACATATTTGTTTTTTAAAATATGGGTTTTTTGGGGTATAATCTAACTAGATAAGAAATATATTAAACAAGTACATCTGAATTCAGTGATTTGCATCATAAAACAAAAGCATTCAGGTTATTTCATCTTAATTTTAATACTAACAAATGACTTAGTAATGGTGGGCAGTTTAGTCCACAGAAATGTCAAACTCTGTTTCTTTAAAAAAAATAGAAATCTTTGCTTAAAGTGATATACCACTTCTTCTTTATTGTCCTTTAAAATAAAAGTTTAACTTCTTTAAATGATCTGATTATTATGCTGCATCACACACATTCATATCAATACTGTATAGCTGTGTGTGTGTGCACGTGTGTGTGTGAAGGGATTGCAGGGCCCTCTTACTTCTTTAATCAGCAGGGCTCTGCTTCACATTTAAACAGTTGCACACATTCACACCTGGGAGGTGCAACACCTCCTAGTGTTGGCTGCCTACCAGAGCTGGATCAGGAACTGAGATCAAACATTTGGAGCATTGCCTTTGATAATTTCTCTTTTCATCATTTTCAAATAGAGGGAGGGAGTGCGCAATCAAGTGCATGTTTGCAGTTAACAATCCAGAAAAGTCCTACATTTCATGAATATTCCAGTTGAAAGTCAATCACCTCCACGATGTTTTGTTTTTATTGTGCAGGCAACTAAAATTGGGAACATTATAGTAATTAATCTTTTTCATCCATCTCTGCTATTAATTCCATCACACTATGACTTCCCTTTGCAGATTATTATCAAATTCACGTTTCCCAGTTGTGCTATCAAATTGCATCCAAGTAGAAAAGATGAATCAGTGTAGCTTAACATACAGTCTTCGTGTTTCTTCTCTTTTTCCACAGAGCTGTGGTGATGCCCATTGCCCACAAGTTTTCCCCTGATGTGGTCCTGGTGTCAGCTGGCTTTGACGCTGTTGAAGGACATTCATCCTCACTGGGAGGCTACAATGTTACAGCCAAGTGTAAGGCTCTCCCAGATCCTCCTTTCCACACAGCATGACTCTTCAAAAAAAAAAAAAAAAAACACCTGCTCAATAAATATATAAAGGAGAATTATTCAAAGCAGGTTTCTGGAGTTGTCCTATGATTAGATAAAGTGCTTCCCATAATTCTGTCGTCTTTTCTTTCTAAATATAACTTAGTTTCATGAGTAATGACACCATTGCAAATAATAATGTAATCCTAGTGTAAATAAAATTCTATATTTATTTATTTATACTCTTAGAAGTTCCATTATGTATTTCTGTGTGTGTGTGTTTGTGATCTCTACCAGGTTTTGGCTTCTTGACCCGTCAGCTGATGTCATTGGCAGGAGGCCGCGTGGTCCTCGCTCTGGAGGGGGGGCATGACCTCAAAGCCATCTGCGATGCCTCTGAAGCATGTGTCAGCGCCTTGCTGGGCATGGAGGTAAGATGCATGATCGTACATAAATGTATAAGCATCTTCTCACAAATGCGCTTTCTGTTCCACCCTCCAAATGCTGACGCTGCGATGTGTCTCAGGTGGAGCCTCTGTCCCAGGCGGTGTTGGACCAGAAACCTTGTGAAAACGCAGTGCGGTCTCTGCAGAGAGTCATCCAGGTTCAGGGTGAGAAAACTATCCAGAGTGCAGCATCTTAAAGCCTCAACAATCATGTTCAATGCCTTAACAGTTTGGTGAAGGAAGTATTTTAATCCCTTATTTTACTATTGCCACACCGTAAAAGTCACTTATTCAGTTGAAAGCGAAAAAACACTTACCAGAAACTTTTATTCAAAGTATTAAAAAGAAGATTACTCAATGCAGCGTAATGTCCCCCGTGAATGTTATACTATTATCTCTTGTTTGATTAGATTATCATTACCCATGGATTAATGTAAAAGCTCTTATAATTTGATGAGATGGAGCTCATTATAAACAATTTACATATGGGACCAACTGACTTTTTTCATTGCTAATTATTGTTCTGATCATTTTTTCAACTGATCAGTTAAAATTTTGAAAAATTGTGTCTCTGTAACAGTTGGTTAGTTGCACATTTTTCTGTCAGCTTATTGAACAAATAATAATTTTACTCATGTAAACTGTTAGTAATAGTTTCATTTACAGCAAAAACTTCTTCAATTGTTTTGTGTGGAGAAATCAGGATTTCTAAAGTAACCGCAAACAAAAGCTGTCTGATCTCCTGACAGAGAGGAAGGAATCTAAAGATACTGATACGGGCATTGAATTACACACAGAAGTGCAGAGAGTAAAGTAAAAGATAGAACTATCACAATAAACATACGATTAAAATAAAGTTAGCTCGAAGGGAATAAACAGGCTTTCATCAATAAATATTTTGTCAGGAGATGATTTTTATGACCAGCGTGGTATTGGCTGAAATCATGTTTGTATGATTTCATAATCTAATGATTTCAAGTCAGTTCCACATAATATTTCTAAACTTGCAAATTTCTAATTTGGTTTTTTTTTGTATTAAAAAGTAAAATAATGTACTGCTTGAAAAGCATTTACATTGTTGATTCACTTTCTAGTTTGATAAATGCAAAAGTTTTAGTTTGCAAATCTTATCCATGAGCTGTACAGTACAGTATCCTGCTCTCTGACCACCTCGCCTCCTTTACATCCCTGTCTCCCATCCCTCCCTCCAACCGTCCCACACGCAGACACACACGCACACCCACTCACACACAGCCGCCCTGGCTCCAATTATCTTCAAACACTTCTTTGGCACACGACCTTCACAACATCCCCTCCTGATTGCACACAAATGTTATCCCAACCAAATTAGATTAATTAAAAATATTTGAATAGCCACAGGAATGTTAAACCCATAATTCAGACCCAGGGTGAAGTATATGTAAGTTGCAGGCTCAGCCAGAACACACATGCTTATAGATGAACACAGTTGCAATTCATTTTTTTTTTCATTTTTTCCCTGTGTGACACTGGGCTGAAAGAAACACAATTGAGTTTACATTTCTGAAATCATCAACGTGAATATTTAGACCACAAGCTGGTTTTGCAACAGTCATTGTTATTCAGATCAAACAGCTACAACTACCGGCACCAACAGCAAATAATCCTTTGAATAATGTAGCCACTTTCCCTCAAGGAACAATTCAGGATGAAAACAATTCTCAAATACCAATGACTGAAGCCATTAATCTTTCTATCTCCCGTTTCCTTCATCCTCTTCCTCTTTCTCCATCCCTCTGCTTCCTGCAGGTGAGTACTGGCAGAGTGTGAGGGATTCAGCAGCCACAGTGGATTTGTCCTACCTGCAGGCGCAGAGACAAAGACTCAGACGGGACTCAGATAGCGAGGCAGTTAAGGCCATCGCCTCGCTGTCCATGGGATCCCTCGCATCTGATAAGTAAGATAACATTGTTTTGTTGTGTTTTTTTTTAATGTGCCACATAAGCTACTTTTCTACTTCATGAATAACAAAATCTTTCCCTTGTTCTTAAGGAAAGAGCCTGAAAAAATTATGGAGAAAAGTGGCTCTCACTGAGGAAAAAGCCCCCTCTCCTCCCCCCTGTTCGTCTCAATGGAAACACACAGATGCACAGAAACAAAGCTATGCAATTAGGATCATCACTGGAAGTAGATGTCGCCTCACAAAACCTCCTGTGTTACTACTGGCTGCAGTCTGACCACTTTGATTCATACACACACTGGGGAACGGTGTTCATCTGCGCCACATTCATATTCTGCTTTTCCTGAAGGCGATATTATTTACTCAACTGACACAAAGTTTAAAAGAAATAAAAAAAATATGGCATGAACATAGATGTGAAAGCACAGTTCTGCAACTTGCAAAAGTCAACTTCTTAACGGGACCTTTGAAGAACAAGAAAGACAGGTGAAGAAGAGCTGATTTTTTCACTTAAAAATCTCCAAATGGATCCAATGAAGGAAAACGAAAATCAGATTTTTTTTTTCTGATTTTCTTGCACTGTTATTCTCCAAATGGACAACAAAGAAAAGACACATGTTGACAATCAAACATCCTGTTTGTTTGCAGTTTTACTTTATTTGAATATTGATTTATTTGACCTATGCCACTCATTTCTGTGAATGTCGGCATGAGATTTTTCTTTTCTTCTTAAAGAATCCAGTAATGCAAAGTGAAGCTACTATGAAGTCTGAGATACATATGTTTCATATTGTTTTCTATGTCCGCATATTTTCTTAACTCTCTTTTTTCTTCTTTCTTTCTTGGCCTGTCAGGCGAGCATATGCAGTAAGACCAGATACCTGCAGTTATTGTTATCCCTCCCTGACAGATAAAAGAAGACGTATAAATCTTTGATCAAGTGCATCTTAAATATCTAGACATACTTTAGTTTGCATTGGTGGCATTAGTCTTAAGAAGAGCTAATACCTCTGCTCACTGGGGCATCAACATCCAGCGAGAGAGGAAGGAATCTGAAAATACTGAAATCACCCATGATGCCTCAGTGGAGTTGTGACCACTCAGTGATGATTGTATACGTGACTGTTCAGATCGCATTGATGTTTTGGATGTGACTCACATCCAGGATCTATATGGCAGTCACACATACACAAAGTGCACTTACGCTGCCCTCAGAAATGAGGGTCTGAGTGATTTGGGTCTCAAAATTGAAACTTTTGATAATATCGTGAAGTGGACCAGTGTTTCTTCCTGTGGATGAGCATTCCTGCTGTATTTGTACAATGTCTTTTTTTGCCTTTTTTTTTAACTTAACAAGGACAATCTGAGCTGTCTTTTGTTCTTTATTTACAAAGCTCTGGTATGTTTACTGTCAGCATCATGCGCATGTTGCTCCCTGGACCAAACAATGGTGTTTCAGCAGTTTGGAGGGAGCAGTAATACTGAGAGAGCCGAACACACAGCCATTGATATCTTCACAGTCCAATTGGACACAGGTTAAGTGCAACCAAAGTTTATGAGAACAATGTGTTGTCTCTGGACTAGCATGGCCTAGAGAACTTCAAAGACTTTGAAGAGTTTGTGAATGTTTCTTTTCTCATTCCAAACAGTCAAAAAGCACCAAAAGCACAGATATATATAAACAAATTCATTTGACATGACATGTATTTATACTTTGAGAGCCTGCGTCTTTGAAGTGCTCTTTGCATGTCTAACGCAGTTATGACGGTGCTAATACAGTATGTGTGCTTTCTTTTCTCTTTAGTTCTTTTGTGATGTTGCATTGTGTGTGCAACGGAAAACCTGTCCAAAATTTGTTAATGCAATGAAAATGTAAAAACACATGACGTTGACAAAGCAGCTGATATATAGCAGTTTCAGCTGTAAATTATGTTAGATGGCCTAACAGCAAATGTAGCTTTAAATACATTTAATTTACCTAACAAACCTTATGTCTTGTCCTTTTGTCTTAATTCATGCAAATGATCTATTTTTGTATTTGATCTGAAAAAAAAATTTTTTTTTTTTTTAATAAAAGAAACCAGTGCATGTTTGTAGACCAAAATTTCAAACAAATTACAATTTTGACCAACCTCTGTGAAGGTAGCCTTAACCAGCTGGAGCCCAATAAACCTGCGAGCCAAGTCCAGTTTTAATCATAACTGACTGACTGATTTTTTATTTTTTTTTGTACAGTGTAGATAAAAACTTCTGTTTTTCTTGTCTGTCTTTTGGCTTTTCTATTTTGTTTTTTAAAAATCCTTAATAAAGGTAAATTGTCTCAGAGTGAGTTCCTTCATGCGTTTTATTTTATACTTTATGTGATCAAAATTATAGAAATTTCTGGTGTACATATTTAATTCTTAATGCCAAAATGAACTGTGAAACCTTTTAATTATGAAAACACGACACTTATGCATAGCATGAAATAAGCTTTTATTGTTCACAGGAGATGGCACGAGACAATTGATTAAAGGCAAATGAAAACTTAGTACAGAAGAAACATGATCAAAGAGCAATCACTTACACACTTAAAAGTTAATCTGCTCTTCGAGGCATGTAATCACTTTACTTTGGCACAGTTTCTAAGAACTTTCCACTGTATTTTGTTTTAATTATTCAGTTATAATCTTTTTTTTTACAAATATTTTAAAGCTGCAGATTCTTCCTGCAGTGTTCGGTGACATAAGTGGCTGAACTGTGATCTGTGGTTTATCATAAAAGCAGAGTAAAAGCGTAAGCAGGGTTTAAGTAATACAGTGTGCATATACCAAATTCACAAACAAGATAAATTTTTTTAAAAAAAAAACCAAATACACAGAAAAGCTACCAAAGCACAACAAAGCAGACGATCTGTGTCAGGCTCCTCGAGCTCTTCCTCCTCCTGCCTTCAGAGCCAGAGTGATTAGCTTATTAGCATTTTAGCTGTAAACATTCATTGGCTGTGACCTCCCTCTAACCACCTCGGTGCCATCATCATTAATCATCTTAATGTCTGTCAGGCAGCTTGTCATCCAACGGGAAGGGAGTCGGACGGATGGTGGTTGTCATGGTGTTGCAGAGGGGAATCGAACCAGCAGCCTTTTTTGTTTCATTGTCACTGCAGGCCAGCTGTTTGTTCTCTAGTTTTCCATCAGTCAAAATGTTCAGCAGCTCACCGGACTGATGCATCTCCATACCGAGTCTCAGAAGGACTCTGTGAAGAGGATGTGGCTGCTTTGTAGCGCCATGAGTTTAGCACATGTCCAGACATTAAAAAAAAAAAAAAAGAAAGAAAGAAAGAAATTTTGTAAAAGAAGTGGAGAAACATGGTGAGGTGGGGATTTCAGACTTCTTCGATTTTGGGCAGATTTTCTTTGATTTCGGAGAATTTTCCCATTTGTCGGTTTATCTGCGGAGAGGCGAAACACAAAAATGAGTTGACATCACACACGAAAGACTCATGACTCCAACCTGAAGTCGGACTGCGCTTTGACAGCAGTGTGGTCGTAAAATGACTGTACAAACAAAGAAACACCTCTGTTTAGTGGAAAGTGGAAAAATCCCCACAGCTCTTTGACTTCAACTTGTCTTGTTTTAACAAGCAAACATTTCATTTGCAGCTCTCTCTAATTACAGTGTGTCTTTCCATGATTCCAGAAACTCAGACACATAGGAAGTCCAGAAGATCTTACACACGAGACTTTCATCGTGACACAAACTCATAAACAGTGACAACACTGACACCCAGATTTCTTTTCCTTTTCTACTTTATTTTTTGAAAGCAAGAGTGAGGAGCAACTGGGTATTTATTTCCCCTTTTTTCCTTCAAACAATTGAAGCTTTTATTTAATTTGTCTTTCTCTGCCTGTGAGTTGTAAATTCATAGCTGTGTTTGACAGATCCTGATACATTTGGAGTTGACGCCATGTGGTCTTTTGTTGCCTACGTGTCATATCAGAAGTCTTTCCTCCCTGCAGCTGTCTGGCCACCACACTTATGAATACATACGGCAATCAAATAAACACGCATTAAGACTCACACATCTCTGCCACCTGTGCTCTCAGTTTGGATCTCTAAAAATAGAGATGACCATCAGAAGCCGCAACTTCTGGATGAAGCTTTTAAAAACACAGACAAGCCATGGAGAACCTTTTTTTTTTTTTTTTTTTTTTTTTACATCTGGTCCCAGATCAGCCAGGAGTGAAAGCCAGACATTTAATATGCAGAGAAGAGCATCCAACAGCTGGTCATTCCTAACTGTAAAACACACACACACACACACACACA